>PVKA01029624.1:0-28113 GCA_004027165.1 Ctenomys sociabilis
CCCCCCCCCCCCCCCCCCCCCCCCCCCCCCCCCCCCCCCCCCCCCCCCCCCCGTGACACCTTTCCTTGCTCACCTGACTTCAGAAGTAGAATCTGGTCATTCTGACAGAGCTCCATGAAGCCGGTGATACGCTTGGCGAACTCCACCACGTACTGGATGGCGTGGGTGATCTGGATCGCGCACTGCTGCCATAGCGCTTCCCTGGACTATGGGAGAGAGGACGCAGCATGGAGCTGGAGCCAGCAAACCACCAAGACCATAAGACACTCAGGGCTGCCTGTGGTGCTCGCCTGTAATTTGGGGCTCCAGTCGGGAATCATACAATTGCTTTAGAAGAAGAGGACAGTATTTCCTTTTTGTTTTTTATTTAGGGTCTTTTTTTTCAAATTTAGGTGTTGCCAAATGTTTCCTCATTATGCTACAACTGTGGAAATACTATGGCTATGCTTGTAGTATGTGAAGATACTTTTCCCCAGGGCTGAGGAGATGGCTCAGTGGAATAAGCACATTCCTAGCAACTGCAAGGGCCTGAATTCAATCCCTGGTTCCACCAAAAAAAAAAAAAAAGATACTTTTCCCCCTAGTTTTCCCTCCTCATGGGAACAAACTCAAGATTTTAACTCATTATGTAAAAATAAACCTTTGGGTTCAGAGTAACAATTGCATTTGCAGCCTTCTTTCCATAATATCACTTACACAGGCACCTCATGGACATGAAACTTAGGATATTTTTATTTTCTGTTCTTTTTCAAGAACTTAGGGAGATTTTGTTTTGTATGAAACAAATTCCAAAAAAATCAAATCAAATTATGCTTTTAAGTAATGTACAACCCCCAACTATTTTATACTTGGGTTTTTTAAAATTGAGACTCCTAAATCATGTATATTAATTCTGCTTTTATTAATGATAACAGTGTCTACATCTTTGTTCCTGTGTTTATAAAAAGAGCTAGCTTTTCTGTTAGAGAAAAACCAGTGTTGTCTAAAAAACACATTTGTTTTTCTATTAAAATTTAATTAACTGATAGACCTTACAAATTAGTATCTTAATCCCAAAGTCAAGTGCTGTGAGTAGTGCACAAACAACTCCTTCCTTAGAACACTTCCAATGTACATAAAAAAATGAATGTACCATTGCTACCAATAATGTAGAGTAAGTTGTCCTTTTTTTTGGACCATTTTTGATATTGAGGCCAAGCAAAAAAATTTAGAATGCTTTGTTCTGTACCTTGGCCATGTAATTCTGGTAATTACTCAATGGCTCCTGGCCATTGCCTGGACTCCAGGGACCAGTATGAAATGACCCAAAGCCATTTGATGAAGGCACAGATCTCTGGTCACTCTACTAGTGGTTTGCAATAAAGACATTTCTGCCTCCCAGTGAACATTTGGCAATACCTAAAGCCAGTTTTGGTTATTATAGTGTTTGAGGGTAGTACTAGAGATGTTGGTAAACATTTCAGAATGCACTGGACAGGCCCCAGCAGAAGGGTGGGCTGATGTAAGATGTCAGTAGTGCTGGGGCTGAGAAAGCCAGAAGGAGGGCTGGGGAGATGGCTCAGTAGAATAAACACTTCCCTGGCAAGTGCAAGGGCCTGAGTTCAATTCCCAGTTCTGCCAAAAAAAAAAAAAAAAAGCCAGAAGGAGTAGCACAGGGAAGAATCCTGTGGTCTCCAAGTACCTTGCTCTGATAAACTTTGATTTCTTCATAGGTGTGGGTCTGCCATGCCAGCTGGTGCAGCTCTTCCATGGTGTACTGACACGTCTCCAAATGGGACTTAATGATGTTCTGTGCAATTCGGTCTGGAGAAAGAACAGCAGTTCCAGGGATTGTCAGTGAAATCATTCTACTCCAAGAAAATTGCTGGTAATATGTTGACTATAGAAACGCTTTTCGGAGAGTCTCTGATTGCCTTGGCGTGTCCTTAACACTAGCGTCTGCTTCAAAATCTCTAAGCCCTTTATTGCTTTTTTCCAATTTTAAAAATCAAAATATTTTCTGCCTCCTCTCTTCTCTCTCTCGATCACAGCCTTCAGGTTTGACAAGTTGTAAAACATTCACACGATTTTTACTTTAAAGCGCGAAACTCTATTGCTTTGGGGCCTAAAATCCATTAATGACCTTCATACATACAATTGTTCAAATTATTTTCAAAATCACGAGAACTGTATATTATCTCAGAAAGAGGGAATTAAAATGTAAACATATTCACTCCTTTTTAAAACAAGAGAAGCCCAGGAGGAGCTGTTGAGGTAGCTTAGGGTTAGGATATTTGCACAAGGCAAGTGAAGAAAAATAAACAAAAGGGAGGATTAACCGGTAGACTGGAAATGGGAGGTTGTCTGTAGGGAAGGGGACACAGGCAGGATTTCTCTGATGACATCAGCTTTGTAGGTTTGGTTCTGGAGCCACACAGACGTCATACACAGTTAACAAGAGGGTGCGCGGCTGCAGTGACACTAACCCAGGAGTCAGCGATTAGCAAGGCTGCCACTTGGGGGCCCTCTACTCAACTTTTTAGGTTTTTACATGATGACATTTTATTTTAAAACATTAAGAAAGAGAAAATGATTATATTCCTAAAAATGGTAACAAATGATCATTTTTGGGCAGTTTGTCTCCAGTGAAGTGTGTTTTACTTTGTGTCTTAAGTTCCAGTGACTTTGACTTTGAAGGTGTGAGAGCTGGGCGGTCGAACCAGATATGAGTCCTCCTTCGGAGCTGGTGTGAATTCCCTGAATTGGACAGAGCTGGCAGGAGGGCCCTTGTAAACCCCATCTGCTATTTGAACACATGGAAAAAGGGGACAGCTTGTGACACCAAAATACTCGCAAACTCTGCCTGTGGAGTGTGTGTGGAATGATGATGCCCACATCTTCTGCGCAGTATTTTTCCTGGCTTGTATAGAAATGAAATCTTCCATGGTTTTAAGGCTGGGACCCTTTCTTCTTTTATTGCTATTTCTAATTTTTTTCGTGCTGAGGACTGAATCCAGAGCTTCGAGCTTATAGGCAAGTGGTCTACTGCTGAGCTAAACCCCTAGCACCTAACGTACCTTTACAAATGCAATTTTGATTTATTTGAAATGACTATATTTTGTTTTTCCAGGATAGCTCTCCAAGTGGCTCCTGGTCTACCTTATTTTCACTACATTCCACCTTTGGCATATATGGTATGATGGAAGTCGAGTTTCAGTGATGTACAGAATAAAAAATGCAAGCTTAATCTCCTAATAACCTTTGCAAGTGAAACTCCTTAGCTGATTGTCTGGCACCTGTGAATGCTGAATAACCCCTTATGACTATGAAGGTATTCTCTATGTTTGTCATCAGGGGAGCAATATTGACATTAGTGGAAACAAAACAGGGATGTTTGATGTTGCAGTCAGTGCTACTGAAAAAAAATATTTCAGTATTAGAGTTTTTCGATCAGAACAGTAAACTGATAGAATTAGATAGCGCTACAGAATTCTGACTTAGGGTTTTACTCTATTGGCTTCAGCACTGAACATTTCTAAACTTTATTGCTCATCCTGATACAAAGTTCTTTCTTTGAGAAAAAATCTTATTTAAAGTTTTATTGAACATCCTCCTATGTTATAAAGAAGGGCGTGAATTACTCTCCACATCATATTAAAATAGATTGGAAAGTCACGGTTCATCATTTTTCAATTTCATTTGAGCAGTCCAATTATTTAGATTCTAAAAAATATATCTGTTCCCTCGTAGGTATATAATGAAAACACAGGCCTTTATATCTCCATAGTTTTCAAACTTTTATTTTTGGGTAGTTTTTTTTTCTTTTTTAAAGATATGCTGATTTGTTGGTAATTTATAGCTTTTAGGGTTTATAAACAAAACTAGAATTGCATTGTGAAAAATTCCTTATTGTTCTTGTAAGTTATCCTCTGGGAACTGTCAGCCAAAGTTTAAGAATTCCCTGGCCTTCTTAAAGCTGAGGGTTCTTTGGGTTATGAAGAGGCATAGGTATATTGAAGACACAGGTAGGGTAAGAAAAATGGAAGTTAAATAACATACATGCATCAGAACTGGGCATGATGTCCATTCCTGAGTGACACAGGCTTCCTTCCTGCCTCACTGTGTATCTAAAGCTTGGATTAGTACGCTTTGATTGTGCCTCCTATCGAATCCTTATTCTAGTGAGGCTTATTATAATGTGATCAGTTCTGTAGGTCCACGGCTTGGATCTTTTAGAAGTGTGAGTTCTTCAAGAACTGTATGGTAGAGTTCAGCACATTGTCATTATATGTGTAGCCAATAGTTTTTGAGCAAATACACACACACACACACACACACACACACACACACACACCTGTTCAAGACATAGACTAAAGGCAGACATTGCCTTTGTTTTTAAGGATCCTACCATAATATCATTATGATGCAACAATTGCTATGAGTTACAGTGGGAACCCAAAGAAAAAAATTTCTCACTCTGTACTGGGGAACAACCCACAAATTACCATAGCATAGATCTAGGTTTTGCAGGATCTAGGTCTTGACAAGCAAGGGAGTTTGTCACATGGAGGAGAGAAAGGTATATCTTGAATAGTGGGGATGATATCTTGAACAGAATTATATCAGTCACAGTCTCTCACATCTTTACAGCCCTTACTTCTTTAGAACAAGTTCTCCATCTTCATTAGGATACAGTTAAGTTCAGAGACAGTGAATTACTCTGGACCCATTTTTGTAGAGCTGGAAATTGTCATTTTGAAATCAAGTCTGAATTTTCTGGCAAGAGGTCTGGTATGTTTGCAACACAGGGAGCCAGGAGAAGGTGGAAGAAATGAACCCTGGATAACAGGTGGGAGCCACATTACAGCTGCATAAGCCCTGGTCTTGTAGGCTTCCAGGTGTTACCTTCGGCTTCCATCTCAGAGACAACAGGGTGAGTGGAAGCTGTTAAGGCAGGCCTCTGACCTGGTCTGGTTTTCATTCTAGAAGAGCCATCATAACCATGACAAAGAAGATGAGCTAGAAGCAGATGAGCTACCAAGGTGCTGTAAGAATTCAAATTAAGACTTGAGTTTGTGTTAGGGAGTAAAGACAATTCTGAAGGGTAGTGCATAGGACCAGCTGATAGATGTGGTGGTAAGGGAGTGAGGACACATTAAATATACTAAGCCCTTGGCCAATGCTCAGCGAGTCAGAACAGTGTTGTACGTGTCCATTCAATCATCCAAAAACCTTTCCATCTTCCTATTTATTTCACAAAGGATTTGAGAATGCTAAGCTGGGCCCTTAATGCATAAGCACTCAGAATAGCTTGAAGTCAACATTAAGTACAAGCCTACTGTTTTTTTTCCCAATGCCCTTGTGTCAAGAAACATGGCAAATCTCTTTTGGGCAAGAAGACTTGTACATGGCACACAGGCAAAGCTGCGGAGCCAGACTCCCCCTCTGCGGGCTCTGCGATGCAGCAGTCAGCCAGGTGCAAAGCAGACTGGGCCCTTTCAGGGCTTGGGTGGGTAGTGCACATGGCACAGCTAGATTCGGCCTTCTGGGAGTGCAGCTGGAGGGCTCCTTCTGTTCACTCAAAAGCTACAAAGATACTTGAACATCAGAGGAGACTGTCTGCTTGGACTGGGAGTCTGCTGTGGTGAAAGGTGAGGACTTTAAAGGCAGGGACAAAGGGAGACAGTGAGTACAGTATGCAAAATAGCTGCCTGGAGCCAGAGGAACTTTCAAGCGTCCTTGCCTGCAAAAATAGGAAAGGTAATAGTGACTGCAGTGTTCTCCAGAGACCAAGCACATGAGAAAGTCTAGACAAAAAGGCTGAGGCAAGAGAGCAGGGAGATGGAATCTTTCTGGGCAACTGTACACCCTGCATCCTCCACAGTGGGTTAGATGGCAGCTATTACTGAGAACTGAGTTTTTGTCGGATTCTCTAGTTCGGGTATAGGTGATAAATTTTGCAAAAGGAATTGCATGCTATGTGCTGAGATAGTGGGTCTGCCAAGAATATGGGACAGAAGATGAACTCAGAAAAATCCAGCACCTGTAAGAGCCACTGCACGTGGATCTTGTACTCTGCTCCTCCTGAGCTCAGGGATGAGGCTGCTGATGGCTTATGCAGGGTGTGAAAGAGAAACTGCTAGGAGAAAATTCAGCTACAGTTTTTCATTAGTTAAAATTGTGTACACACACTCAGGAGGACAGAAGTTTGTTCAGTTCATGGCGAGGACAAAGGCTGCCTTGGTAGTTGATAAAACAGTTGGAGTAAGAGAAAAACAATTTCATGTGTGCCTTCCAGTTGCTCATCTCTGGATCTAAGGAGGGAAGATGTCCGTATTATTGCAGGTGAGGCCAAATTGGGTACATGATCACTGAGGTCTGTGTCCTGAGCTTCTATTTGTTAATTTCACAGAAGTCTCCCTTTCCCTTCTGCATCCTCACATAGACAAACATTTAAAGCTTTCTGTTTTCCTATAAAATGACTGTTTTGATTTAATCTTTGGTCCTAACACTTTTTTTTGGTGGTACGAGGGATTGAACTCAGGACATTGTGCTTGCCAGGCAAGCACTTATTTCACTGAGCTATCTCCCCAGCCCCCGACACTTTTCCTGAGGGGAAGGTTGTTGGAAAAGAAGATTTATATTCAATTAATATAATTTGTAACTTTATATATTACCTTTGTGAAACAAAAAAATGACTGTGTATGATTCCAATGAAATAATAATAAAAAAAGTGCAAGGCAGCTTTAAAATGATCAATATAGACAAATATACTTCTCTATCATTCTTAACGAAAAGAATGTAAAACAATATTGTTAAAACTGTCACACTTCCTTAGAAGTCTTAAAGGTAATCCTAACCTTATGGTATGGGCAGTAAGAAAAAACTTTAAATTTTTTGAAGGGAGAAACGGAATAAAATTGATGATAGCTGTCAATAGAGGGCGTGATAATTATAGATCCTTGGAGCTATCCTCCCGCTTCCTTTTCCCCATGAACTGTATTTAGATAAGCCTAGAAGTTAGTCTCTCTGTTGCTATCTGCCTCTGTCTGTCTGTGTCTTTTTGCCTGTCTCCTCACCTTTTTCTGCAGTCACTCCTCATTCTTCCAATACTCTCCACTTGGTGTATTGAGTAAATCAGAGTAAGAATCTCCTCTTTAAGGCATTTATAGTATGGTTGAGATGTATGTCACATAGCTTACAGAGTTAAGTAGCACTTTAAAAGTCGAACATATCAGATGATATAAAAGGATGTCAGGAAACTATTTTGAAGTTATGTTTAAAGAAATATATGAAAAACAATGCTTTCTGCACACCGATCTAATAATAAAGCATAGTTTGGAAACAAGTGATCCAAGTTACCTAATTCTACTTACAACACAGGCTAGCTCTTGATTATTTTGGTGACAAAGAAGTAAACTGACAAGTAAGGTGACAATTTCTTGTTTGTAACTGGGATGTTATAAAACGAAGACCAGCTTGCAGCTACAAAAATAGCCAGTGACCTTCGGCAGCTCTGATTTCAGGCTACGCCGCGGGTTTCTTCCACCAGAGCTGCCTATTTTAGCTCGCAGTAGACATTTCAGCAAATGGCTCTCCAAAGGCCGCAGTATCTCAGCCTCGGAGTGCACCGGCGGTTTCATTAGGATCCCATATCTTGGGAAGGAGAAGTGGTGGATCTGTAAAAACTGTTACTTTCTGCGTTATTACCAAGAGCATGCTTGCACCAGGATGCAAAAGCTGAGCAAGGTGGGGCTATCCATGGCTCCAGAGAGAGCTGCATCTGAACTTCTTAATTCTCCTTTTTCTTTTAAAAAGGGTGGTTTCTTCTTGGTGAATGAACTTATGCCCCTTGTTCATTTTTCTCCACAAGGGATTTAAAAAAATACGTGAACATAGTCTTCCTAAAATACTGTATGTAAGTTTCAATCAAAATGATTAATGCAATTTTAATTCATCACTTGCCTTAAGGTCCTGGAGAACTGCTAAATTCTCCATTTAGTTTAAACTGCCAGTGTAAGAGTGAGATTCTGAGGGGATTCACTTTGAATTAATGCCAAGGCATCTCTGTGGACTCACTCAGGGCATCTTTAAGTTTCTCCATTAGCTGGTCATAATATCAAGGGTCCTCAGAATCCATTCTCTGAAGAAGACACTACAACCTACTAAAGTGGTTGAACGATGAAGCACTAATCAAATGCACATTTTACTTTTTTTCCTTTTCTGCTTTAGATCAACAATTTTATGTTTTTTTTTTTTCTGTAAATAGAACAAATCTAGTGGTTTGTTACAGGTAAAAATGTCTTTACAATTTTTTCATATCTTTTCACATAAATACAACCCTCCTACTAGAATAGAAGTATCATTTAGCTTAAGACAGCAATCTACTAGTGATCTATTAGCCTCAAAAGAAAATAGATTTAGCAATTATGTTTTTCAAATTCTCATAAGAAATAACTGGGAAGCAGCATCTATAATCTATATAATTAGTTCAGTTCATGGTCCAACCACACATTTCTTTTTAATGGATCAGAGTAAATTTCGATCTCTTTTTAATGAAAATTCTATTGCCACAACTGACATATCATTTGGGTGACAGCAGCATTTACCCAAAGGGGGTGGATCACAGGCAGCAAAAACAAATTAAGGATCTAAGAGGGTGCCTTTTAAATTATTGAATAATAGAAAGCTCCTTTGGATCACAAGTGTTTTGTTTTATCGCAATGGTGCATGTCTAAATTTTGCAAAATTACAGTTCCCTTCTTGACACAAGTTGAAAAAATTGAGAAAGAATGCATTATGAACACATTTTGTTTTAAAGCCAACTTGCTTTGTAAAAGACCTCCTTTACGATACGATCAGAATAGATGAACACATTTACCTGGCCTGAAGTTGATGCATTCTATGGCAGCCCTATGTGTAGGTGGAGGAGGTCAGACATAACCCCTCTCAAGACTTTGGGAGTCACTCAGCCTCCCTGGATCTTAGTTTCTTATGGTTTGCTTCACTACCACAGAAGAACTGGAGGCAGTGATGTTTTCCAAGGGCTCTGTGAAGCAGGGCAACTGGAGTCTGAGAGGTTGCATGGGAGTTTTGCTCTAACTCATGGGGGAGAAGTCCGACAGGGTTATGGAGGGGGAGTGCAGCTTGCTGTCTCAAAAACACTGAAAAGTCTTGGGCAGGACAAACAAACAACACAACTAGAGTCCGTTAATATCTTCCCTGACGCCCTTTAAAAACTGCACTTCCGCACACTTGTTAAAGGACCATCTGTGGGTCACAGATGATGAACTCTAATCGGAAAACCTTGCAGGGCCATCCTTAGCATCGATTTTCAGTACTGAATTTAGCTGATGCATGGATTGATGGCTAGCTGAAACAGAAATGGTGCCCCCCTCAACCTCCCCCTCCTTTGTAAGTTTAGTCAGTGCATTTCTGACCTTTGAGAAAAAGTAGTTTAGGTGATAGAAAGCAATGGAAGTTCACAAGCCATTGAACTTTCTTTTCCCCACACTGTTTGAATGACTTTTTTCACTAATTGGTCTCCTTATATTTGTCATAATGACGTAGTAGACAGATGATTTTAACCTGATTGCCTTTGATACAGGTGCTGTCTGAGATGTAGGAAACACAGTGAGTCAACTTCTATTCTCTGAACCATTTACACATGGGTAGTTAACTGTGTATAATATTTTTAGGCAATTGTAAAATATTCACCTTAAAGGGAAGTAATGGCTGAGACAGTGCACTTCTGAGAAATCTAGAGGCTTCACTAAGTAACTCAGCAGTTGTACTGTCCTAGGGTGTGGAGGGCACACCCTTACTGCTCTATGATGTTGTTTATTGTGTCAACTTGAGAAGCTTAGAAGGTTAACTAAGTGGGGATTCAGGTTCTCACTTAAACATCCTGAGCCTATTCAAGAGGAGGGTGTGGAGCTGGTGCAGGCACTACATCCACCCCAGGGTGGGTAGCCTGCATATAGCACAAGGGAAGAAAAAGAGGCTCACTTTGTTCTTTTTTGTGCTCTTTTTGCTTTTGCTGTTTTGTTCTGTCTTGAACTATTACCACTCACCAGGCCACCCCACCTTGGAGCCAGCTGATGGTGGACTGAAACCTCCACAGGCTGTAAGCTAGATACAGCTTTTCTTCTTTGACTTTGGGTGTTGGGTACTTTGTCCCAGCAACAAGAGAGAAGTAACCATGACAAAGGATATAGTATCCAATGTGATGCTTTAAGACATCACGTTGTGATGTGATGGGATCCTTAACAGATGAAAAGTGAAACACTGTCAATGTTTACAGTACTCTGAAAAAATATAAAACTAGTAATATTTTCTGAATTTTATTGCAATTTTGATGGAATCACTTTTAGGCTGGTCCCTTTTTGGGATCTATTAATACTCAACTTCTATAGCAGGTACGTTAGAAAAAATGAGGATTACTTCTATTTTTGACACTTAAAGTTCCAGGCTTTAGGAATAGAGCACAATGGGAATACAGAAATAAATCCATATTTAAGACTACATTAACTTGTCTTTATCTGCAGAGAAGTTTACTCAACACAATAGCAAACTCAGTTGGGTGTGGTGGCACGTGCTTGTAATCCGAGAATTTTGGGAGCCAGAGGCAGGAGGACTACAAAATGAAGCCCAGGCTGGACCATTTAACAATTTAGTGTGGATCCCTCCCACACCCTGTGCTTGCTCAGAATGCCTTCAGGCCAGTTCTGGTAAGGCTTGAAGGCTTGAGAATCTAGCAATCTGGGGATCGGACCATAACATCCTGAGCCTGACTACTTTGTTTAAGCACGCACTCAACTGAGCTAATGGCTGGGCCCCAAATGCTCTCTTTTAGCATGAGAGCTGAACGATGCGATGCTCGATGGATATTGTTTCTTTTACATAAGCAGACTGCTCAGCTACCTACATTATCTTGTCTGGCACCTCCTAGATGCTGTCAATCAACCTGCAGCTTCAATGAGCTTTTATTAAGTGTCTTGGCTCACAGAATCCCCTAAATCACCTGACAGCTATGGCTGGAGAGCCAACAAAGAGGTTCCACGTTCCTTCTCTGCTTCTTTGCAGTGCCTACTTGCTAGCCTCTACTTCTCTGTCAACCTCTGGGAAATGTTATCCCTAAAGATATAACCAACACATCCACATGCCAACATGAGGCTCATTTCTAGCCTAGTCCTGTGAAAATTGCTGCCTAAATATTAGTTTTCAACTTTTTTCTGTTCTCTTGCTTCATGACTTCTTTTTCCTCTGAGGTTTTGAAAAATACAAGGTTGGAATTCCTGAAATGCTCCATGTGGTTTCTGTCCTCTCACCTATTTTGTCTTCCTTTCCTAAAAGTCTAGGAGGAGAAGTTGGCTGATGAGAAAGGGCACTCAGGAAAGCTGACCCCCGCCACCCCTCTCCCTGCAGGACAGCAGTATCCCAACATGTCCAGGACTGCCCCCTCTACACCGCAAGTACATAATGCGTCTCCTGGAAGGTGGGGGCAGAGCCATGTGCTGCTTGTTTTGAGCACATGGGACATTTAAAAATAGGTATTTAAATGACAATGGAACACCCATATCTGATAAAACTAAACAAAAAAAAAAAGGATATAAATGAAGGACCATTTTGTATCTGTATATTCAAAATAGTTAGGATAGATATTCAGATAATTTCTCTTAATGAATAGAGAGGTTTGTTCTAATAGTGTTTGTGGACAGGATATCATGTCTGCATCTTGTACTATGAATAACCACTAACACAAAAATATGCATTGTATTAATTATTGAAAATGTCCTACTAATTGATTTTGAAACTGTCTCATTGCTATTTGTTTCTTAATAAAATTATTTAAAAAACAAAGAAATGTGTTAGACCTATAAAATAGTTTAGAAATAACTTGATCATTTTACAATAATCTTTCCATTTAGAGAAAAGTATATCATTTTGTTTCCCTAACATTCTGGTACATGATTTCATTATTTGGCCAAGGGTATAGCTCAGTGGCACAGCCTCTCTGGCAAGTGCAAGGACCTGAATTTAATTCCAAGTACTACTGCTACTCTGACTACTACTACTACTATGAATGACTTTTATTATTATTGGTTAAATGTTTTCCTACATTATATTTTCTTAGTGGTTTCTGCTATTAGAAAGCTATTGATTTTGAAATTGATATCACCCAGCAGCATTGAAGTTTTCTATGCTGCTTCAAATACAAAATTCTTATATGTTTAAAAATAAATTAAAAAAGTGAAAAAATCTAAAAATAGGTGCGAAAGCATGCCCATGAATATAGTGTAGTGGAATGACTGACAGTAGAATTAAGGTTAATTTATTAACTAATTCTGTGCTCTAGGAAAATCCTTCATTTTTTTGACACATGATGCTTTTCAACTGGACCATGGGACTGTGTCTTCCTCATTGACCTGAGGGTCAGTATGAAGCTAAAATTGACTGAAATGTGTAAAAGGATGTTCACATCCTTTGTTACAATAAAGCATCAATGTTGGACTTGGTCTAGGAAATTTGAGTGTCTTTGGTGTACTTTTGGAAAGGTTTTTTTTCCATGGTAGAAAGTGTTTTCCTTTGACTCTAGTAACATTCATATAATTGACTGCATGGTGGCTTATATTGTTTTGTCAAGATCCCTACATCTTTTTAAGTACAAATTTCAAAACAGTAACACATATTCTTCTGCATTGACTGATTTAAAAGCTGGTACTGAGCAGACGCAACCTGGGAGGTGGAAAGGAGACTTAGGGAAGAGTGGTGAGGGAAGGGCTCAGGAAAGGGAAGGAAAATGATTAAGATGCAATATGTAGCAATATGTGGCAATTCTTCATGATGAACTTAATTATTACACACTGCAGACGCATACTGATGGATGGCACTGAAACAAATGTGATGAATAAAAACTAAAAAAAAAAATGCTTTTATCCTGATCCCATCTCAGAATCATATAGTTCTACATATTTCAGAGTACTCCAAGAAGCCAGAGGACCAGGTCATGATTCCTAGTAGCCTGGAATGACAACAGAAAGTCTTTGGTATCAGATGGCCTTAAGTTCACCCAGGTATAATAATGTGGCTAAAGTCATATTTTCTCATTTATCTATATAGGGTTCTTTCTATGACAGCTTGTCATCAACCAGATCAGCTTTAGGTGCCCATTAATGAAATCAATCAAGATGTCAGCCTGCAGATTCTGTAAGCTTCTATTTCCAACACCTAGAAGGAGATGGGGCAGGCAGCAAACATCAGACATGTTTTGTGGTGGGAATACCAGTTTACTAGGAAGGGACTACCTTTGTTTGGTGGAAAGAAATACATTACAAAGGTTAAAAAGAATGGGTTTTGATGTTACTCAGACCTGGGCACACATGTGTTCTTCGATTTAATAAAGTGTAATTTTGGAGTCTCAGTATTTTCATCTGTAAAATGGGCATGCAAACACATTACAGGTAGACTAAGATTTCTATGAGCATGAATTGTAAGACATTCGGTTAGGACAATAGTTGCTAATAAAAGGCAATTATATTGCCACCAATAACCAGTGATCTTATGGGGTAAATAATTATAATAGCAATTATATCATTAATAATGATAATATCCAATATGACAGATGCTGCCCTAGGAAGTGATGAATAATAAATGACTGAAGCCCCTTTCCCCCATAGAGACACAAGGGCTACTACTGGTTTACAGTGGAGACTCAGCAAGGTCAGGTAAATTGTCTAGGAGAAAAGGCCCTGCCACGTTTTGAACTTTGCAGCGTGGCTTAGGGCCAGGGCTTTAACCACACCATTTTGGGATGCCTTCTCACCCAATGATACTCACGGTCATGATGTTTTGGTGAGATGACCTGCACCCTTTCAGATAGCATGGACTGGCCCCTACCTACACGTGGTGCTCACCCAATGTGTTTGTGTCCACTAGGTGGCATTGCTGTTTCAATAAAAATCTGAAGAAAGCCAATATTAGGTTTATGGGTCTGCTAGATTTGGAAGCACTAGCAGGATAATCTAAGTATGCCACTCAAAGCTGATGAAAGATGCCTCCAAAATTTCAGGCATATGTAGGGGTCTATAAAGACTAATGATATCTTCAAATGAGAAAAATATATGTAGCTCATTTTGCTTGTCCGTGTCTATAGAAAGTCTGCATAAGCAATTATCTAGTCCCATTCTATCAACTCATTGGAAAACAGACTGAGGGGGCCGGCATGATAGCTCAGCAGACTAAAGCACCTGCTTAGGCAGAGTGCAGTGGCCAGGGTTTGGTCCCCAAGTGCCAGGCTGGCCCCTCCTGCGGGCTGCACTGTGACGTAGATTGAGACTGGGGGTGGTGGTGTGTGCCTGTAATCCCAGTGTTTAGGAGGCTGAACACAGGAAATCACTACAAGTCCGATCTATATAGTGATACCCTGTAGACCCTGTCCTAAATACAGAAAAAAAAAAGAAATGAAAAGAAAAGAAAAATAGACTCAGGGACACAGATAGGAAATGACTTGTCCATGGTGAGCCAGACTTGATGGCTCAGCCAGAGCTCCTCTTTCTGTGATCCTTTCTACTGGCATTGAATCACAAGGATACAACACTCTCTGTACCTTTAGAATACTTTCCTTTTTGGGTATGGGAAAGCAGATTGTTTGACAAGGTTGAGTTTTTATTTCATTGCTATTTAAACATATGTTCCAAACCAATAGCATATTCAGGAACTCATATGTTAAGTACTATAAAGGCCAAAAAATTGGTGGCTTTTCTTATTTTGTTCTTTTACATGCTTTCTTGGAAAGATCAGACGCCTCCACTTAAGAAGCCCATTTTAGGGCTGGGGTTATAGCTCAGCAGCTTAAGTGCCTATCTCGTAAGTGCAAGGTCCTGTGTTTGATCCCCAGTATCGAGGAAAAAAAAAAAAAGAAAGAAAGAAAACTGGGCTGGCCAAATAGCTCAGTGGATTAAAACATCTGCATGCAGGCATAGGGGCAAGCGGTTCATTCCCCGGGCCTGTCGTGCTGGCCCTGCCCCTGAGGGTTCACTGCGATGATAATTGAGACTAGGTGTGGTGGCACATGCCTGTAATCCCAGCTCTTAGAGGCTGTGTAAAGGTGGATCACTATGAGTCCAATCTAGTAATGAGACCCTGAATACTCTGTAGACCCTTCCTTAAAATACTAAAAAAAAAAAAAAAAAAAAAAGCCTATCTTCATTAGGTGCCATTGCAGGTTGTGACTATGCAACCCCTAGCAAATAGGTGCTTAACAGATGACACAATGACACCGGAGTCAGAATGCTGGAAGTGGGTTCAGTCTCAATAAGGGAGGGACCACAGGACACTGGGACGTCCAGAGACATTTGTGTAGTACAGTGGGAATCATATTTTTGCTTTTTCTTAAGGATGTCTCTGAAGTAGCTACAACACGGCAAAAGATTATAGATAATAGCAATAACTGCATATTTTTGTTATTCTAGCAGATTTAATTCTCTATGTCTCTCAGAGCAGAAAACGGCTACAGGTGCTTTGTCAACTTTACTCCCTGTCATGGGTGGAACTGCTGTAAGGGAGAAAGAATATTTCAGGCTTCCAGTTGTGGAGCATCACTTCTTTTTCAACCAGATGGTACCAGTAGCCAAGAATACAGCCATGGTGACTCAATTTAAAACACATGTGGGCTGTAGGCAACTACTGGAAGGTGACTAAGCGTGTGGCATCCAAACGACAGTCAGAGGAGTTACCGAGTGTGTGCCAAACGCCGCAATCATTACAACCTTCCTGTGAACTATGAATTAGTATTTTCTCCTTTTTAAGAGTATGCAACCTGAGACAGAGAAGCTTCTCATGTTCAGGGAGCTGTGTTCATCGTCACCGTGCCATGCTGCCTCCTGGCTGTGGAGTAGGGAGGTTCAGAGGTGCTGACCCCGATGGCTCCCCCAACCCCCGTGCCCTCAGTGCAGTGGAAGGGGCTGGCATGAAGCTTAGCTCCTCTAGGCTGCTCCTCTAGGTGCGTTTGTGCTTAGAGGGTAACGAGGTAGTCTACGTCAACATTTTTACGGCAGTAAGTTAATGAGATTAACTAGTTAAACATTCAGTAGACTCTGGAGAGTCTAGACAACGTGGCAGCAGGTCGGAAGAGAGCTCGCTGAGGACGGGGCCCTTGAAGAGCACCCCTGAGGAACTAAAGGGCATCGCGGCCAGAGAAGGATTGTGCGGCCGATTCCATCGAGCCTATCATGCCTGTGACCAGCTTGGTTGTCACTCCTGTGTTCTGTCACCTTCCAGTCCACATTTTTTCATTGCTGTCATTTAGAACCCTTGAATGTGGACTTCGAGAGCTTTACCAGTCTGTCCTCCTTTACAGCGAGGGAAGCAAAGGATCATTTGCTCAGTTTCGTCTCCAGTTGCCTTACATCGAGAGTGGGGCCCTGCTCATTTGATCATTCCACATTGTCTTTATGCCTTTTTGCTAGTTCACTTTTAATAGCATCACTTTGCGTACTTACTGAAATTTTCCTGTTTATACCAATAACATTTATTTCTTCTGGTGAGAACCCAAATTCAATGCTTAGCATCTGTTCTTTCTTTACAGATAGCATCTTTCTATTTATAATTTCTTCTCTTCTCCTTTGCTTGAAATAAGCTTTTATGGGGCAAGGGAGCAATGATTTTTATTAGGTCATGTTTTGAAATGATTTTATTTTCTCAGTAGAAGCCACAAATGCAAGCAATTCCACTTAGATCTAAGAAAATGGTCTGCCTCATTAGGGGTAATGCACCTTCAAAGCAGCATTTCAAAAAAAAAAAAACTTGGAAGATGTTTCTACTTACCAATTTCACTCATGGTTATGCCTGGTGCTAACTGCCCATTGTTGAAAGAGCTATAGGTAAACAAGTTGGGTACCGATGTGAGGTCATAGATGGGTTCTTGCTTTATCTGTTTGATCCCAGTCATGTCAAGTCCTGACTGATCAGGGGACGGCTGGCCTGAATCCACACTGTAGTACCCCTCGGACTTGGGCAGGTCGATGACGTGCCCGTTGGTGTAAGCGCCGCTGGTCTCACTGCTCAGGTTGCTCAGGCCGTTGCTGATGCTGCTGCTGTAGACCCTGGCAAGGGCCTCTGCCTCTCCGCTCTGCTGCTGCCGCTGCTCCTGCAGCCGCTGCTGGTGCTTCTGCACCTCCGCATACAGGCTGTCCCTTTGTTTCTTGGACATTCTTCCGAACTTCACAGCTGGGTGGGAGAGAAAAACAGAACATGGGATTTGTGGTTGTGTTTCTGCTCAAGCACACATGGCATGGGTATTTGTTCCCTCAACACCAGGTAGACAAACCTGTAGCACCACAACCTTCATTTACACTCTGCAGTTAGTAAAAGGGGACATTTGGGGGACATTTGTACTGGATTTGTCAATGAAGAACTAAACACAAGCATGCTCTAACCAGCTTCCCATCACTATAACAAGTACCTGATGTAGTCAACTTATAAAGAGAAGGGTTTGTGCTGGCTCTTGGTTTTGGAAGTAAAAGTCTTTGGCTTGTAGACCCGTTGTTCTTGGTCCTGTGATAGGACAGGGAGTTACAGAAGGAGCATGTCATGCAGCAAGGAGGAGGGAAGAAGAAGGCTTTGAGTTCTATTAGGCCTCTCAGGGGTGCACTCTCCATAACTGGAGACTTTCCCTAAGCTCCACCTCTCAAATGTTCCCATCACCTCCTATAGCAGCTTTGTAACATGAGCCTTTGCGGGGACATTTAAGACCCAAAGTATAGCACTAGGATGGGAAAAATACAAACTTACATTTTTTTTTCTCATTGCCATGCATTCAGAAACATGTTTTCTTGTTCTTTTCCACTTGTGATGTACACAGACACAGACACACACACACACATGCACACACACGCACACACACACAAACAGTACCAGCTATTAAAATGTTCATCAACACTTTATAAACCTTATAAACTTTCTCTCCTAGGTGCTAAGATTATTAGAATGTCAGAAAGGACCCTGTGATTTCACTTTTAGAACTACTTTGCAAAGAGAGTGTTGGATAACCCTGGCAGAGAAATACAGCAGGGGGATGAACATAGTTTTAATTGAAATGCATCATTTATCACCTGTGGTTGGGTCTGGGGATAAAAGATAAATCCTTTGGAAAGCAGTCTTTGCACATCCAATGCCACGCAAAGGAACCCACAGCGAGTGCCTTTCCTGATTCTACCAACCCCAAGTTTTATTTTGTTCATCTCTTCTGGCAAAATTCTCAGCTATTCTGAGGAAAAACGAAGACAAGGCTCTGCAAATAGTGACAGAGTAATATGAAGAGACATGCATTTCAGTATGTTACTTCTCCACTCACATGGCCCAACGTCCTGAACTGTTATGGGTTCTGACATTTTCCCTCACAAGTTGTCACCTTCATTTTTAGCATATGAACATCCTGCATCTTAGGCCTACCTGGCCTGAACTGTCCCACACTCTTCACCTCATATAGATGTTGGGGACTATGACAAGCTCAGAGGTTCCCCCCTGTAAATTTGTATGTTCTTTTCTTTGGCGGTAGTGTTCCTATCACCTACTGGTGCAGGAGCTCAGAGAAAGAAGCAGACAAAGGCCAGAAAGAGGTGGAGCTCCTGGATTCAGGTGGCAGGGCAGGTGGTTTTCTGAGAATGACTAAAGGATGAAGTGTTTGAGAATTCTCTAGCTTATGGGGCCCCTGGTAGACATTCATGCTGTGAGAGAGCTACTACTCATTTCCCACAGCAATGCACCAAAATTCAGCTTCTCTTCCATTGGATGTAGAGCTCCCCAATTGCATCTTCACATGGAAATGTGTCTGTTAAGAACGGACATAATTCCTGACAGATGTAGCTACGTGATTAAACTCTGATGAGACGGGGCCTACATGTTCCTCCTTTTGGCTAGCGATGATGTAGAGGTAAGGGCTGGAAATAGCAAAGTTTGCACACTGTCTATTTCTCTTTTATCTTTCAAAGTAAAAAAGGTCTTATATTCTGGATTTCTGATGCTAAGTAGAAAAATGAAGAGGTAATTATCCTGTAATTTTTATGAATGAAGACAAGCGATCTGATTAATTCCCATTAGAGTCTCCTTTCCATCTCAGTTCTTGCTTTTACTGGGCCTTGAATCACTGAGTTCACTGTGTTTCACTTTGTTTGCAGAGACACTGCCTTTATTAGATTCTGTTTCCCAGAGACAACTTTATTTACTTACTAACTGCAGTGATATTTCCAGTTTGTCTTTCTGTAGATTTCTACAGTAATTTTAAGGTAAAACTTCCTCTGTACATTTATATGATACCTTTCCAAATAATCTGTACTATTCTCTAAGGGAATAAAGCCTTTTTATATGAGGAAAAGTAAATCATAACAAATATTGATTCAGAAAGATCTCTTCCTCCAAGCAAATATTGTCACACATTTCTTTATCTGTTGCCCTTCTGTCATTTTCATTCATGTAGGTCCAGAGTGGATTGTTTGTTGCAGAGTTACAAAAGTGAATACAGGAAGCATGCCTACTACTAGAGATCACTTTTCTTTTTTTGGTCTAGGCCAGTGCAGATCTACTTTGTAACTTATTTTAATGGAATAGTTCTGCATGTATTTGTTTAAAATTTCCAAGAACTATAACTCAGAATAAGAAACTCTCCTAACTTGGAAATAGAAATATAGTGCTTTATTTAAAAGCACTTGTCATTTGATTCTTGCTTTATAGCTCTTTATAGTTGGGTGAAATGTACCTGGTGGCACATTGGTTCATTGGTGATTCTAGTTCCTCTCCTCTAGGAAGACAGTCCATGCTGCCCAGCTCTGGACTCATGGTCGTGACTCCCTGCTCTGGACCAGGGCATCACTAACAGTACAAACAGGCTTGAAAAGGACTTGGGAGATTCAGTACCTCAGCTTGACAGAAAGATGCCTGAGCTAGCTGGCGGCAGAGTACATGAAAGCTGTGTACGCCTCCTCAGTCCCCCCAGATGCCTACTGGTGACTGTGATCCCCAGAGCCGACCTGCTGCTGATGCAGGCAGAATTATGCTGTTAACCACTGTCATCATAATTAGAGCTAACGATGTCAAAAGAAGTCTGCTGTCATAGGCTCTGCTCTGCTAAGAAAATCTGAAAATTCAAGAGAAAAGCTATGCCTTTTCTAAGAAATCTACTTATTAAGTCATAGAACAATGAATATATTTAGAAAGAAACAACTAAAAGTTCCACTGCATTTTAGAATTATCAGGCTTCATTCTAAATTAAAGACCTCACTGACAGTGACTGTAATGCCATCTTAGAATGAGTTTTCCATTCATTTCAGAAATACTGGCTCATCCATATTTCAATTTTATATCTCTTTTTGCAATGAAGCTGTTGACAAATTTGGGAAAGAATTACAGTGTAAGGCAAAAATAAAGCTACCAAACTTTCACAACATATAAATAATGTTTGTCATTACTTGAAGACACATTTCTTGGATTCACCAACTTGATTCAATAATGGCCATATTACTATTGTATTTTTAAGTATTTTCATTCTTATCAATATTCACTAATGAGAATAGCATGTGTGTTAAGTATTTTTCCCTCTCAAACTTGAATTATTCCATTAATAACATTCACTTGAGTATAGATGCAGCCTCTTGCTAAACTGCTAACGCTTATAAAGAAAACCAGGATAATAAACATTCAGTAATGATAGTATTTGTTCGTGATAAGCTTTCAATGCCCATTTCAATTTCATGTTAGTAGAGATTAATTTTGTGCAGAAGTATCAGAAATCATTTCACTGTTAGTAGGGATGTGGGATCCACTGCAATGGAAGCATTCGGAATAGCAAAATCATAAAGTCATTGCCACTTCAAAAATTTCTACTTAATACTATATGATACCTGGCCAAGTGTTTGTGGATTTAAGACAACCCAGCTTACAGCATTGCATAGCTATTCTGGGAAATTATCCTTTACTACTTTCAGTAAATTATACTTTACTACTTTCGGCTTTGTAGGTCATGTGGTCTCTAACAACTATCACCATGCACTAAGTTAATGCCATTATAGCACAAAACAAGTACATTTTTTAACTTTTGGTGGAACTGGGGATTGAACTCAGGCCCTTGTGCTTGCCAGAGAACTGCTTATTCCACTGAGCCATCTCCCTGGCCCACTTTACTACTTTCAGTAGTGAAATTCATTATGCTTATGTTTTGCTGCTTACCAGTTCCACTGGTCTACACTTAACTCTCCAGCTTGAGATGTGCCACTCCCCCTTTAGTGCTGTAGACTATGGGTTAGTTACAACTACACAACACTATTCATTTGAAATCTCTGTTGTTTCCTACTTTTTCTCTAGCAGAATTTTTAGAGATGAAAAAATGTTCTTTACAACTTCCAGCATGGCACCCACTTGCAGATGTGGCTCTCAAACAGCTGAAGTACATCTCCTATGATTAAAGAATTGCATGTTGTTTATTTCATTTTAATTAACTGAAATGTAAATGATTTAGTTGGCATCACATGGTGGGACAATATAGTGCTGAACAGAAGAAGCTTAATCTGTGAAACCTGTCCTGGTAGGCAGCCTCTGTCTTTGTACAGAGGTGTTCTGTGGATGGGGACACAGTCTAGATTTTAAAATTTTGTTAAGTATTCTTCTCACATTCTAGTTATTTTGCTAGGTTTTCAGTTTTTCTTTTGGCTCAATAACTTTTTGCTGTGATCATTTTTCAGGGAACAGTTACACTGACTATTCTTTTATAAAGAGTTTAATTAAAACAAATTTGTGAAAGATCCAGTTAAAAGAAAAATAGATAAGAAGGAGAAGATTCCTACAATCAGTTCACACATGCATGCATTGTTTCACCTTTTTATGAACAAAAGCACGTACATATGTATGTTTAAAGTAGGTTCAATTTTTTTTGCATGTGTGCCTAAGCTAAATTTGAACCAAATCGTCATTGCTGAGTTTTCAATCTACTCACATACGTGCCATGGCTAATAAAATGCGACACAAATGCAAACTCAAAAGAATGAGAATGCAGTGATTTAACTAGTTTGTTAAGTTGCTTACGGGAAGCCTCGGTTTTTTGGTGCCAATGAAGGAGAGATTCCTGGAGCCAGGGTGGAGTACATAAATCAAAGTGAACATGCTCTACTGCGTGTCTGAGGAAGGGGGTGGGTGTAAACAGCATAAGTGTGATGGTGTTTCACCCTGGTTTTGATCAGGTGCTAAAGCACTTTGAAAGTATTTGCTTAGTGAGCAGATGAAAGGGGCAATAAAAAGAGCAGTGGGAGAAAGCTTGACCGCCGTGTTTGAGTTCTGACTAGACACGGTGAGTGCACCTGAACCTCAAGGCTTTTGAATTCAGTACCGTATTCTTGGCATTACTTAGCCACAGTCAATAAAGCTGACTCGACCTCTGTATATTAGTATGATGTGTTTGGTGTAACACACTCAGTCTAATAAAGGTCCTGGCCAACTTCTTCTATTTGATGTGGTAAAGAAGAGGCTTTCTAGGGTTCACGAGGTAGCTCAGTGGACTAAGCACCTGCTTAGGCAAATGCAGCAATCAGGGCTTGATCTCTGGCACCACGTTCTGTACCAGTTTCACCCCTGGCACATTCTGAGGCGGCCACAAAGACCAGGTGTGGTGGTGTGAGCCTGCAATCCCAGTGCTGGGGAGGTGAAAACCGGAGGATCACTAGAGTCTGAGCTGCGTATACCAAATACATTTGAAAAAAGGAAAAAGAACTAAGAGGCTTTTTCTAAAGGGTGGGGGTGGAGAAAGGGAGAGAAAAACAGAGAGAGGCTGTGTATTCCTTCCTGAAGCAGTTCTTCACATTTCTAACTACCACACCTACTCAGTTCACTTTTCTTCAGGATTTGTTGGATGTAAGATATACTTAGGAGGCATTTGGGGAGATCTTGTAGGTAGTATGTAGATGGTCTTTGGGTCTAAAGTTCAAGTGGGTCATTACTCCCCACAGTGTCCTAAGGCTTTATGTCACTTATTTGCATAGATGAGTGAGTGCTACTGTCAGTTGCTTCCTTGAGAACAGACTGTGGCTGCATACAGTAAGCAGTACTCGTGACATATTTCTTGTAAGTAATGGGATTCCAAAATCAGACTTGGTGGGCAAAGACACTGAGTTTATGCAATATGCCCTTGGATGTATGCTTATGTCTTGTCTGGCATAGACACAGACCTGCCATTCCAGAGGAGATCTTTCTTTGATTGTAGGAGGATATAACAATTCTAGGTCATTAAGTGAATTGCTCACTAAGTGAGGAATTGTCTATAGAACATACTTTCCAATGTTCAAAACAAAGAAATGGTCAAAGGAACTACCAGTGGATGAACTTGCTTTTATTTGCATAAGTCTTACATGCAGCTTATGATGTAGATCAGAGCATAAGTCTGCAGTGCTGTACTATACAGTACAATCAGCAAAAGTTAAAGCAAACAAGGTGTACTGTACAGAAATACATTAAGACCCTGCAAACAAGATGTACAGAACTGTACAAAAAATATGGGTCACAAGTCTGTGTGGTGTGAGTCCTAAGTCCAAACAGGTGTCAAACAGGTAGATGCTGTTAAATGTCCAATGGCTTATCTGTAAGTAAGCAGCTTAACAAACTGTTTAAGTCACAGGGTTTTCATTCTTAATGTCCATTTGTATATCATTTCATAAGCCATGGCATATACTGAGTAGATAGCAAACTCAGGAATAACCTTTCACAGTCTCCACCATGGATCAGAATGCTGCAAACCCTTACCTGGGAAGGTCTCACCAGGTAGCCTAACTTCTTTTCTTTGCTATATGCATTTTGTGCACTGGTGAGATTTTACCAGTGACTGCATGACTCCTGACTACTGAGAACTCTTCAGTTTTAGCTCTGAAAGTCTCACATCTCAGGACACACCTTACTCGTAGGTAAATGTGACAACAAAGGCCTGTGTGGCTTTCACTTCACCCAGATGGTGTGGGCTGCTCCATGTGCTGCAGTGTAATCTTCCCTTCTCATCCAGTGGGCAATACTCTGTGTTACATATTCTTAACTTTGCTTCTTAATTCACTGCCTGTTTTATGGTTCTCTTTTCTTCTTATTCCCAATTCCCACATTTAAATTCTTCCAGTAGTTTAAAGAGACTGCATGAAGCATCCATTTGAAAACCCTCAAATAAGATATAGGGAGGTGAATCCCTTACCATCTCTCGACATTCCTAGGGCAAGACACTTCTGCAGTCGGCAGTGTTGGCAGCGGTTTCGGTTGGTCCTGTCAATCAAACAGTTTCTCTGCCTAGGGCAGGAGTAGGAGGCATTGTTCTGCTGGCTCCTCCTAAAGAACCCCTAGAGGGAAAAGGGAAGGGGAAGAAAGTGGATGCATGAGAAGGGAAACGTTAGCTCACACACACTGGATATATTTTCTACAATGAACAAAAGTGCACTTAATTTTAAAAATCCTTTGGATAAGGGCTGGCCAAATAGCTCAGTGGATTAAAGCATCTGTATGCAGGAGCAGGGGCTGGGGGTTCATTCCCCCGGTCCCACCCCTAGGGTGTGCTGAGATAGTGATTGAGACTGGGGGTCATGGCACATGCCTGTAATCTCAGCTCTTGGGAGGCTGTAAACAGGCAGATCACTACAAGTCTCCCAGTGAGACCCTGTAGACCCTTTCTTAAAATTAAAAAAAAAATCTTTGGATAATTGTCCTTCAATAGTTTGCAGATGTTTCTGTGCAGAAATACATGTTATTTGTAGAGCTATGAAGAGCCACTCATTCATTTAGCAATGAATGTTTATTAAAAGCATTGGTGCACTGTGCTATTCTCTGCAAAAACACCACAGTTTCTGCCACCAAAAGCAGTGGGGAAGAAGTGACAAAGAAAAGCACGTCTCTGCTAGACCAATTGTGGGGAGACTTCGTGGGGACAAGAAGCTGTGCAAGTCCTGTCATGGCGAGGGACGCAGCAGCAGCAGTAGCAGTAGCAGCCGTGGCAGCAGCAGCTCCGAGGAGCACAGCCTCAGGACATGCTGCTGCTTTCTTCGACTCTAAGACACATTTTCTCCATTTGAATAATCTTTTTATTTGGCCAGAATATATCTGCTCTATAAAGCAGTGATGTACCTTCGGATCAACCTCATCTTTGAGTAAAGAAAATAGCAACTAAACCCACCCTTCCATGAAGAAGGTAAGTTGGCTCTTCTATTTCTCCAACTTTGATCTGTGAACTTAGGTTGTTAACCATCCAGAAGACACAAGGCCAGCCAACATTTTGGCCCTAGCCTTTCAAGGTCAGTGAAGACTCAGGACATAGGAGAACCTGTACTGCAACATCATGAAACTCAGGTGAGCTCCAAATTTTCTGAACAAGGAGATTATGGAGCCACAGAGGAAAGAGACTGAAGTTCTATAGTGTGCCTGGGGAGAGTCACATGGAGAGAAAACTTTCTCTCAGGCTCTCACAGTGAGCAAACTGGTCAAGCATTGGCTGTGACTCATCCACATACATGACACAGAAAAAGGATCTACAGAATAAGGTACAGGATTACAAGATAAACCCTGAGGGGAGTTCACTGACCTCATCAGAAACAAAAAGTACATGTGTTGTTATATAAGTCTTGCTCTATCTAGGTCTTAACCATCCAGCAGAAAAGTATAAAAATGAAGTATACATCGCAGGGCCATAATATTAAGCTGAGCTGTAAATGGCTATGGTCAACAACTTCTTCAGATAACTCACTATTGTTGTGGAATGCTGGACTGTGTTGGATTGTGTTGTCGAGTTCAAGCACCTAAGTTAGTTGAATGACAATGGAGTGCCCATCTCTGACAGGTGTAGACAAAGGAAGGGGTATAGAAAGGAAGAATCATGATGTGTGTGCATAGAAAGTACAGCTGGGATAGATAACACTGTGCTTCTACATAATCCTATGAGAGGTAAGATTTGCACTAATGGTGATTGGACAGGATATTATGTCAACTTCTAGTACTATGGACAACCACTAGGAAAATAACAAGGTAGAAAGTATTAATTATTGGATCTTTGATGTAATTGGGGCATAACAAATAAGATACGCAAACAGCTGCACTGTCTTTCTTTACTGATAAGAGACGTACAGTATAGTAATGTCTGTAAGTATAATATCATGTATGCACCTTCTATGATACCAAAACATTATGAAAACAGTTTGCAATGTATTAATTTATGAAATCCATCTTGTCAAGGTATCTTAAAACTGTCTCATTGAAATTTGTATTTCAATAAAACAAAAATTAAAAAAAAAAGGAAAAAAAAAAAAAAGAAGGTAAGTTGGATGTGGTGGCTCACATCTGTAATTCCAGCACTAGAGGAGATTTAGGCCCGGGAGAGAAAGTTTGGGTCCTGTGTGGGCATCTTTGTGAGGCACTGGCTCAAAATAAATAAAAAGGGTTGATATAGCTCAGTGATGAGTACCTAGCTTGGATCCCTAGCACAAAACAAGCTCAAACCCAAACCCAAGAAAAAAAATTAAAGTGAAATGTGAACAAATGGTCTCTGAGCCTGTAACAGTATAAGAGGTCTCATACAATTATGTTTGAGCCTTTTGATCCCAAATGAACTGTTATGGATTAGACATTAAACTTGTAATCTACACTGAAGCTTATTATTTTTAATTCTTTGAATGCCACCCTCCTTTAGCTATCTTACAGAACATTACTGGAGAAAGTCAGCATCTTCTCCAGAGACCTGAAAGTTGTCACTCCTCCATTCATGCCCCTCCCAATCAGTTTTCCTGCTCATTCTTTGCACTTGAGTTGCCTATGAGGAACCCATGAAAACACAGAGCCAAGGGAAAAATGATAACCTAAAGTAAATGTAGGAAGAGAAACTTTAGGAGGTGACATCCCAGAGTATTTTCTTTTTGGAAGGAAGATGTCTTAAATAACACTGGGATGGGCCAAGCGCAAGGCACAAAGCACCAAGAGGCCTGGAAGACAGTCCCTGAACTCTCTCCATATCTGCGCATGCACAGGTCCCTGGAACAGGGTTGGATCTACAAAGGGCTAGAGAGGCAACCATGTTGACTCCAAAATTTATGGCTTACCAAAATAATCAGTAATTGCGAAAAAAATAACAGTTTTAAGAAAGACTGAATTAAGAGTATCAACTTTTGCTTTGTTGTGGATTCCAGTGGGGCTCAGATTGGTACTGGGAACTCTGCTAACTTGTAAGAAATCTCTGAAATGGCGATACGGGCAACAGTCCCTTAAAAGACTCCCAGTTGGGTCTGTGTTTAAGCCCAAAGCCATTTGACAAGGGCTGGATTCCTCTTCACATCTCCTTGTGCATTACTTATTTACAGGACCAGTGGTGGCAGAATGAGACAGCTGATTCTCCAGTCCAACTGGACTCTTAACAATATAGAAGGCACACAGAAGCTCCCAGGGCTGCACACGATGTGCTTCATCTACCAGGAAAGCAATCCGAAGGCAAAACCCAGCACATCGGTCTTGATTCAAGATGATTTAAAATTTACATTTTAAGAAAGAATTTGGTGTTTTAATCTTTGCATACTATAGTGTCACTTAGCAAAAGGGGTGACAGGGAAGACTTTTGAAGTCACAGCTACAAGCCCTAATTTAAGGCCAAGTGGACATTAATTATGAGGCTTATGCTGCTCATGAATGCAAATAAGGTTTTGGGCATGAAAAAGATTCTGTTTCCCATTTTATTGAATGAGTAGGTATTGAATGTGTGTGTGGGCTCATGCTATGTAAAATGCGCTGTTTGCAGCTACTCTAAAACAGCCTTATGAAAATTTAGAGGTTCATTACTGAATGTACTGACATTGAAATCTAATCCTGAGTGGAACTTCTGGAGTTTTCTATTTGTAGGAAAATGTAGCTTTCTTACAAATGTGAGTTTTTCCTGTTAAATAAATAATAATAGCAAATGCATAGTTTTGATTAAAACTTCAAAAATATGTTCATAGAAACAGTATAATTTCTTTGGGTATGGATTCCTTTTTTAAATAGGAAAGATGGCAGAAGTCCTGACTTTGACATGTTGGATTATGTATTTATCCAGGTTCTCTCTCTCTTTCTCTCTCTCTCTTTCTTCTTCTTCTTCTTCCTCTTCCTCTT
>PVKA01029625.1:0-28078 GCA_004027165.1 Ctenomys sociabilis
AAAAAAAAAAAAAAAAAAAAAAAGAGAGAGGATACAAATGAAGGACCATTTTGTATCTGTATATACAAAATAGTTAAGATAGATATATAGCTACTTTCTTTTAATTCAATGAGAAGATTTGTACTAATAGAGTTGGGACAGAATATCATGTCTGCATCTTGTACTATGAATAACCACTATGAAGACAATATGCAATGTCTTAATTATTGAAACTGCCCTACTAATCGGTTTTGAAACTGTCTCATTGCTATTTGTTTCTCAATAAAATTATTTTTTTTAAAAGTATTTGGGACATTCATGAATTAAAAATAAAAAGTACCTCATGGGAAGTGTTTAGCCCTTTTCTCTTGTCTTAAAATCTGAGAGATTTTTAAAATAATAGAATAGTATTATAAATAAGTATATACTCAGTAGCTCAGAAATTAGACAAAAATATATGTTTCAGAAAAAATGTAAAACAAGAAAAGTATAAGAAAAAAATTGAAAACTGGAGTAGAATGAACATCGTTAAAGAAAGTGCAAGTTAACTGGGCATGATGGCACCCGCATGTAATGCCAGCTACTTGGGAAGTTGAGGAACAAGAATTGCAAATCACAGGATATATTACGCAATTTAGAGAAAACCGGTCTCAAAATAAAAAATTAAAAAAGAGCTAGAAATGTAGCTCTGTGGTAGAGTGATTCTGGGTTCAATCCCCAGTACTGCAACAAACAATAACCACCCCATTGAAACTAAATTAGTACAGAACTCAGAAAATGTGTCATATTTAAAAGTGCAATGTTGTAATAAGAACAGATGCTTCTTAAAAGGAACACACAGTGCATAAGAAGTACATTATCTCTGTGATGTTAAGCATAAGCCAGTAGAAAGGTTTGGAAGATAAGGCCAAGGAAACTTCTGAAGTTGTGGAAAAAGAAAGAGAAAGAGAGGGATAAATGAATTGTTTTAAGTTTGATAAAAGGAATATGGAAGGGGAGACAGAACAAATAGTTGAGAGAGAATTACCAAAAAAATGTAAGGAAAAAAAAAAGCCACAAGAGCCGGGCGTGGTGGCGCATGCCTGTAATCCCAGCACTAGAGAGGCTGAGGCAGGAGGATTGTTGTGAGTTCGAGACCAGCCTGAGCTACAAAGTGAGCTTAAGGCCAGCCTGAACTGCACAGTGAGACCCTGTCTCAAAAAAGACAAAAAAAAAAAAGCCACAAGATAATGTTCCAAGGTTAGCTGAATGTAGAGCTATTCCGGTGGTTTCCACTATGCAGGAGGCTGAGGCACAGGGATCACTTCAGTTCAGAAGTTAAAAGTCAGTCTCGGTGACTCAGTGAGATCCCTTTTCCTTAAGAAGAAAAACTATGTTTCAGGGCTGGGGAGATGGCTCAGTGGAATAAGCATTTCCCTGGCAAGCATAAGGGCCAGAGTTCAATCCCTGGTTCCTCAAAAAATAACAAACAAACAAACAAAACTATGTTTCTTCCAGAGTTAAAGGTGAATTTTCAAATTGAAAGACCAGCTGGGTACGGTGGCACATGCCTATCCCAGCACCTGGGAAGTTGGAGAAAGATCACCGTGAGTTTGTGGCTAGCCTGGGTTACAAGAGATCAAAGCCAGCACGAACTACGTAGCAAGTCCCTATTTCAGACAAACAAATAAAATGTCTTGTTTAGGTCTTTTCACCTACCAATGGCCCAGCACAGTTATAGAGGAAATATTCACAAAATTTCAGAAAATTGGAGACAATAAAAATATTAAGAGAAAGCAAGTCACACTAAATTTAGGGATTAGAATTACACTGGAGTTTTCATTATAACCATTGGCAACCTGAAAATGAGCCAGGCCTTCAAAATTCTAAGAAAGGGGCTAGAGAGATGCAAGGGCCTGAGTTCAATCCCAGGTTCTAAAAAAAAAAAAATCTAAGAAAAAAATAATTTATTATCTTAAAGGTCCAATCAAACTAAATGTGACAAGAAAATGAATACGTATTTGAACATTCATGGTCTTGGAAAATTTATGTACTGTAGAATTAAATTTCTCAGCAAACTCCCAGAGGATGATCTCTATCACAAGGAAAGTAACATGGATCTACAAAATAGGGAGTTTAACATTAATTAGAGACCAAGGAAGGACATGTGAGAAAGTCCACAATAATTTTTTTTATTTGACAGTGTTTTTTTCTCAGTGTCTCAGACATACCAGGCAAGTGCTCCTGAGCTACAGCCCCAGTCTAAGAGAGCAGGTTTGGAGTTATGCTGCAGACTTTGAGCATGTGCTAGGTAAATAGAAATCTGAGCAACAAAAGAAAAACATTTTTTTTCTTTTCTTTTTTGCAGGACTGGGGATTGAACTCAGGATCCTGCACTTGCCAGGCAAGCACTTATTCTATTGAGCTATCTCCCCAACCCCTAAGAACATTTATTTTCTATAAAATTATTTCTTTGTATTAAGTTTATTGATATATATATATATATATATACATATATATATATATATATATATCACATTCATTATAGGGCATTTATATCTGTATACGATATAACTTGATTCTTTTTGCCCCCATTTTTCTCCCTTCCCTTCAACCTTTTTGTCCTCCTTATAATTATTTTTTAAATATTTTCCCTCCTTATTTAAAAAGCTTTGATTCCATTGTTTCCTTCTTTTTTTTTTTTAATTTTTTTATTTTTTGTCTTTTTGAGACAGGGTCTCACTATGCAGTTCAGGCTGGCTTTAAGCTCACTTTGTAGCTCAGGCTGGTCTCGAACTCACAACAATCCTCCTGCCTCAGCCTCCCGAGTGCTGGGATTACAGGCCTGCGCCACCATGCCCGGCTGTTTCCTTCTTTTTTAAATCATGTATTTGGCACAGGGTCTCATTATGCAGCTTGGACTCACACTGCTCCTCCTGTTTTCAGCCTCCTCAGCCCTGGGATTACAGGCATGCACTACCACTCCTGATTTTGGTGGCTGGCTTAGCACTCTCAGGGGTGGATCCAGCAAGGCATGCAGCACTGGGCATTTTTTTTCCTTCCTTTCTCATCATTTTTAAAAAATTCCCTTACTTTCCCCCTCCCTCTTCCCTAGTTCCCCTTCCCATTTGAACGTTTTAAGAAGACCATTTTTAATGCCCAGGAAGGCAGAGAGCAGTATAGGAAAGGCTATGTAGTAACAGTGCACTATATGGCTGAGCTGTGAACAATATTCCATGTTCATGATAAGCTAAGCACTGAACGCCGATTTTTAAAAGTTATAATATAGTTCACTGGTACATTTGGAGGATGAAGAACAATGTGTGTCAATGTTTTATGTCTAACATAAATCAGAAGAAAATTGTACTTCTTTCTTACTCCCCACTCTTTCTTTTTTCTCCCACCCCCCACCCCAGGATCAAAGTTGGGGCCCTTGAACTTACATCCCCAACCCTTTTCCAAAATATCTTATTTCAAGACAGGTTCTTGCTAAATTGCCTAGGTTGAGCTTGAACTTGTGACCTTCATGCCTCACAATCCCACAGTGCTGAGAATCGAACATGTGGTCACCGCACCAGCTGAGAAAATCCTGTTTCTACAGCAAGGAGTCAAATAGATTATATCTAAAGTAGGAACACTAAAAAGTGACTATAAATGTTATGATTATAGCTATAGAGATAAGTACCAAGGAGAAAGCGCTAAGAAGGCATAAGTGGTGGCTTCTGGGGTCTAGGGCTCAGGGTAAGGAAAAGATGGAGAAGGGGATCATTAATCTTTATCATAAACTTTACAGTTCTATTTTATGCTTCCATTTTTTCTAACTATATTAGTTTTCTACTGTGCTAGAGATTGAAATGAGGGCTTTCAGACTGAGCTACAACCCTAATCCTTCTTAAAAATTTTTTTCAGGGTCTAACTATGCAGTTTAGACTTACAGTGATCCTCCTGAATGCTACAACCCTCTGGTATGCCTGGGATACTGAGGCTGGTATCACATGCAATACTGGGGATCGAACTCAGGACATTGCACTTGCCAGGCAGGGGCTTAGGCTGCTGAGCTATCTCCCCAGTCTCTTTTTAAATTTTGAGATAGGTTTTCACTGCTAAATTTTCCAGGCTAAACCCAAATTTGTGACCCACCAGCCTCAGACTCTGAGAGTGCTGGCACTGTAGAGATATGCCAACATATCTGGCTCTTGTATTACTTTTTTATTTTGGCTGGGTAATGGGGATTGAACTCATGATCTTGAGCTTAGCAGGCAGGTACTTATGCTGCTGAGCTATCTCCCCAACCCCTTATTGCATTACTTTTATTTTTTGGCAGAACTGGGTATTGAACTCAGACCCTTACACTTGCCAGGGAAGCACTTATTCCACTGAGCCATCTCCCCGGCCCCAGCATTACTTTTCATAAAGTCAGTTCTTCACCAGGCATGATGGTGTACCTCTGCAAACCCAGCTACATGGAAGATCAACTTGTGACCCTAAAGTTGAGATTAGCCTCAACCACATAAAAAGATTCTGTCTCCAAAAATATAAAAGCCAATTCTCCAAAATTAATCTGTACATTAAATGCCAACCCAAATCAAAATGGTATCAGATTTTTTTTGAAAAATTTAATCAATTTTTCTTATGAGAATAAGCAAATTTGTTTCTGAAACAAAGAACAAGAGCAATCAGATTAGATATTTGATGATACACTGTGAAGTCAAAATCATATACTAAATATATCACTTCATAGGCTATGAAATCAAAGTCAAAAGAGATGAGACAGGAACAGAGCCATAACCAGAGAAGCAGAATAAACAGGGCCAAAACAGATCATAAGTTCGAGCTCAGACTGGATAACTTACTGAATTAGTGAGAGACCATGTCTCAAAATTTTAAATTTTAAGAAGGACTGGAGATATAATTCACGGCAAAGACCTTAGGTTCAATCCCCAGTTTAAAAAAAGAAAAGAAAAAAAAAAAGATGGTAGCAAAAATAAATATAGAAAGGATGCCTCACTATTTGAGGGAAAATAAAGTGCAATTCCTGCAGCCTATTGCTATGATTTGAATGTTTCTGTCATCTCCAAAATCCATGTTTAAAGTTAATTTCTAACATGACAATATTAAGGAATGGAGGCTTTAGAAGGTAATTGCTTTTTGGGAACTGTGAGTTAAGATTCAGATCTTTATTTTTTTTCTTTAGTTTTTATTTTTATTAGTACATCAGTGGTACACATGATTATATTAATTGTGGGTTGTTGATACATGTACAGAACACATCTTAATTTTTTTATTAAGAGTAAAACTGCCCTCCAGTAAAGCCTTTATAAAAGAAGCTTCTTACCAGGCATGTTGCTCATGGTTATATCCCTGGCTACTTAGAAAGCTGAGGCAGGAGAGTTCCCAGTTTAAAGCCAGTTCAGGCAAATTAACCCTATTTCAAAATTCAAAAATGAAAATAAAAAGGCTGGCAAATGTAGCTTAGCATTCCTTAGGTTGACTCCGTAGGACTTATTTAAAAAGGGGATAGGGAAGAGTTACACTGGGAAGATAGCTCAGTCTTCTTTTTGGGCTTTTGAGACAGGGTCTTGCTATGTAGTTCAGCCTGATCTTGAGCTCACTATGTAGCTCAGGCCATGCAGCCCTCCTGGTTTTTTTTTTTCCAGCAAACAACTCAATTCAGATTCTTGAGGCCCTTACAATATAATCCTGAAGTTTCTCTGGAAGAATAAATCATAAGGAAGAAAAAATGTGAAAACTTTGAAAAAGAAGGGCATGTAGCAGCGACTTGGCCTACCAGATAATAGAATGCATAAATAATGCAGTAGTCACTAGAACATTATGTTACTGGCACAGGAATAGACAGGAGAATCAATAGAACAGAAAAGAAAGGGTCAGAAATAGACCTGAGAATGGGAAGAGTGACATTTCCGTCAGTAAAATTTGGCTGCTGATTTTTTGGGGGAAGCTAGCAAAACAGAGCGATGATTAAGACTTTCCAAAGTAGGAAGACTTGGAGTATGAGTACCAGTTGTGCGGCTGAATCACTGCGTAACTGCAGGGGAGAGACTTAACTTCCCTAAGCCGCATTTCTTCATATAAAAAAAGCCAGGTAATAAAAGTGACTACCTTTATGATTGTGAGAATTAAAAGGGGTAATGAGTGTAAAAATAAAAGTACAGTGCTTATCACACAGAATGTACCCCATAAAAGTCAGCTCTCATTGTTTCTCTCCTAGAACACATGCAAAATGATGTAGAAAATGAAACAATAAATGCTCTAGGGGGAAAATAGATGAGGATCATTAGATATTGGGGAGCAGTAGGACTTTCTAGTACAACTCTGTGAGCAGAAAACATAAAGGTCAGAAGATAACAATTCTGACTACCAAAAAATAAAGCAGGGGCCAGGGAGATGGCTCAGTGGAATAAGCACTTCCCTGGCAAGTGCAAGGGCCTGAGTTCAATCCCTGGTTCCACAAAAAAAAAAAAAAAAACAAATAAATAAAGCAAAAAAATAAAAATCTTTATGCTACAATTCCTCCATGGACAAGGTCATATTTTTAATGGGAGACTGGGGAAAATATTTTGCAATATATGTAGCAATTAATAGTCTTACCTGTTGGCTAGGAAAAGGCGGATAATGCAATAGAAAGATGCACTGTTATGGTTTATATCCAGCTGTTTGTCTACATGTCATCATAGTTGGGGCTTTGGGGCGGTGATTGGATCGTGGTGGTATATACTTATGAGTGGATAGTAAATTTAGAGCTCAATGCAATTTGGGAGGTGAAGCCTGGCTGGGGCAGGTGGGTCACTGGAGGGTGTAAGGGTCCTAGAAGAGTACCCTTCCTCCTTCCTTGTTCCCTCCCTCTGCCTCCTGCTGCCATGCTACGAACAACTCTCCTCTGTGATGCCCCATTGTCAAGATGCCCTGCCTTGGAGCCAGAAAACTCTAGACTGAATCCTCTACAAACTGTGAGCCAAAATAGGCCCCTCCTTTATTAAATTATGCATGTCTCAGTACCAAAGAAAGTAACTAAGACATCACCAAGAACATTAGCAAAGAACTGAGCAAAAACTTGTTTATAAATATGCAGATGGAGGGGGAGATATTCAACTTCACTAATAAAGAATGTGAACTAAAATGAAATTCCTGAGATACAGCTTAGTGGTACAGTGCTAAGCCTAACATGTGTGGGGCTATGACTATAAGCTCCAGAACCACAGAAAAGAAAATGATATGCCATTTTTTTCATATATTGAATTAACAAACTACATTTTTAAAGCTGGCCAAATAGCTCAGCGGATTAAAGCATCTGCAAGCAGGTGCAGGGGTCAGGGGTTTGATCTGCTGGCCCACTGTGCTGGCTCTGCCTCAGAGTGCATTGAGATGGCAATTGAGACTGAGCATGGTGGTGCATGCCTGTAATCCCAGCTCTTGGGAGGCTGTGACAGGTGGATCACTATGAGTCCGATCTAGTAGTGAGACCCTGAACACCCTGCAGGCCCTTCCTTAAAATACAAAAAAAAAAAAAAAAAAAGTACATTTTTATGTTATGTTTATTTATTTTTTATTTATTTATTTTTTTGGCGGAACTGGGGATTGAACTCAGGCTCTTGCGCTCCCCAGCCCTATGTTTACTTTTATTAATCATATTTTGTTGTTGGCCCACTTATCTTCTATTTTCAGATCATCTGTTCCCATAGACCATCCTTGATCAGCAGACCATGTGGCCAGTATAGAAAATGGGAAGGATGCAGGCTAACTGGACAAAGGAAGAGCATCTTTTCTTCCTTCCTTCCTTCCTTCCTTCCTTCCTTCCTTCCTTCCTTCCTTCCTTCCTTCCTTCCTTCCTTCCTTCCTCTTTCTTTCTTTCTTTCTTTCTTTCTTTCTTTCTTTTTTCTTTCTTTCTCTCTCTCTCTCTCTCTTTCTGTCTTTCTTTCTTTGGTGATGGTCTCACTGTGCAGTTCAGGCTAGATTTGAATTCACTATGTAACCCAGGCTGGTTTCACACTTGTGATGATGTCCCTGCCTCAGCCTCCTGCATACTGGGATTACAGGCTTGTACCACCATGCCTGGCTGGATACCATCTTCCTTCTTATCTGAAGGAAGCTGCATACAGACAGGTCAGCTCTCTGTAGTTTCTGTGGCCAAGCTGGGAAAGTGAATTTGGCCTAACATGTCTCTCTTCAGGAAACAACAGAAGAACACGATCAGTCAAAGCTGCTTACTTGAACCAAACACCACAGAGAAGCAAGCATGGGATAGGTTTATTGCTGCAATGTGCAAGCCAGAGTTCTGAGGGAAGCAGACCCACTGGAAGACAGTCAGGAGGAAAGAGGAGAAAGTTGAACAGTTGGCCAAGACTCATCAGTAAGCCATCACAGAAGGAGGGAGACCCCTCACCTCCCAGACACAATCATGACCTCTTGGCCTTTGCAAAGTGTCATGTTCATTCTTGCTTTTCTCAGATTTCTCTGTCCTTACTCTAAGCCTTCATTTACTTGAGCCATCATTGAACAGCAGGCCATGTGGCCAGTGTAGAAAATGGGAAGGACTTAGGCTAACTGGAGAAAGGAAGGACATCTTTTCTTTCTTCCTTTCTTCCAGACAGTTTCTTTTTCTTACAACTAAAAAGAGTTCTAACTAGAACTTGACATTGATTGCAATTGGTTGCTGTTAAAAGAGGGGTATTAGAGGAGTATTAGGATCTGCTTTAAAAGCAGATTCAAGGCCAACCATGGTGGCGCATGTCTGCAATCCTAGGACTCAGTAGGCTGAGGCAGGAGTTTGAGGCCAGCTTGGGCTACAGAGTGAATTTAAGACCAGCCTGAACTACACAGTGAGAACCTGTCTTGACAAAGCAAAGCAAAGGCAAGGCAAGGCAAAGACAAAGGCAAGGCAAGGCAAGGCAAGGCAAGGCAAGGCAAAGCAAAACAAAACAAAATAAAACAAGCAGCTCCAGAAGTCAAGAATGACAGCACTAAGCCGGGCATGGTGGCGCATGCCTGTAATCCCAGCACTTGGAGGCTGAGGCAGGAGGATTGTTGTGAGTTCGAGACCAGCCTGAGCTACAAAGTGAGCTTAAGGCCAGCCTGAACTGCATAGTGAGACCCTGTCTCAAAAAGACAAAAAAAAAAAAAAAAAAAAAGAATGACAGCACTTGCCTGCTATCCTAGCGATCTGGGAGGCTGAGGCAAGAGAGTTGTAAATTTGAGTCCAGCCTGGAAAATTAAACAATTCAGCAGGACATTGTCTCTCAAGATGAAGAAGAAGGAGAATGAAGAGGAGGAGGAGGAGGAGGAAGAGGAGGAAAAGGAGAGAAAGACGGGAGGAGGAGGAGGAGAAGGAGAGAAAGACAGATAGACAGACAGACAGATAGACAGACAGACAGACAGAAAGAAAGAAAGAAAAAAAGAAAGGAAGAAAGAAAGAAAGAAAGCTGGAGAAATAGCTCAGTGGACTAAGTACCTGCTTAGGTAAGCACAGGGACTGGGGGTCAATCCCCAGCACCACATGCTACACCAGCCCTGCCCCCAGGAGTACTGAGCCGGCCAGCAAGACCAGGCATTGTAGTGCACACCCCTGTAATCCCAGTGCTGGGGAGGCTGAGACAGGAGGATCACTATGAGTCTGAGCTGCTCAGTGGGACCCTGTACCAAGTACCTTAAAAAAAAAAATAAGAGGATGGGGATATCTGGGGATGTAGTTTAAGGTAGAGGCCATGGGCTTAATCCCCAGTAGAAGGAAAACAAAAACAAAAACAAAAAGAAGCAGACCAAGTAATCTATATCTTTTTATTATCCTCAGCACGAAAGGAAACTGTAGATTTAGATGGAACATAGTTTTTTTTTTTCTGAATGTTTACTATGTACACCAACCCTTGTCATGTCATATCATTTTGTCCTCATGACAACCTGAAATTTAAAAATTCCCAGGCTTTTTTTTTTTTTTTTTTTTTTTTTGTCTTTTTGAGACAGGGTCTCACTATGCAATTCAAGCTGGCCTTAAGCTCACTTTGTAGCTCAGGCTGGTCTCGAACTCACAACAATCCTCCTGCCTCAGCCTCCCCAGTGCTGGGATTACAGGCATGTGCCACCACGCCCGGCTCAGGCTTATTTTTTAAAAGAAGAAATAGAGGCAAGGAGAAGTATGTCCAAGACAGAGTTGTTCACCAGAATTCCACTTTGCTCCTTCACACTCTCAGCCTCTCCTAGTTTTTGTTTTGTTTTGTTTTTGTACTGAGAATCAAACTCAAGACCTTGTGCTTGCCAGGCAGCTGAGCTATATCCCCAGCACCTCCCCCCAGTAGGGTGGGGCCAGCAGCACAGGCCATAGAACTTCACTTATTCTCCCACATCTCTTCCTCGGCTGTGTTTCCCAGAACAGAAGAGACAGCTTCTAATGCAATCTGCATCAATCTGATGTTTGCAAAAGTCTTTCGGAACAGAGCCTTCTGTCTCCTCCACTGACCTTAATGGATAGGAAATATTCAGTACAAATACTATTATTGTTGTTATTATTATTGGTGCTAAGGATTAAGCCCAGAGCTAAGAACGTGCTAAACATACATTCTACCTCTTATTTACACATCTGTCCTCCAAAATGAACACGTAATTTAGTAGAGAGATTTCACAGTTTGGGAATTTCTTTGTTTTGTTTTAGCTTTACTACAACCTGACCTGACCAGGTTAATCCAAGGCAACCTATGTAATTTACCCAAGGGAACAAGTTGGTAGATGACAGAGTCAGGATTCAAACTCAAATACATTTGTGTTTTATTTATTTTTTTGGTACAGGGTCTTGCTATACAGTTCACAGTGATCTTCCTGTCTCAGCCTCCCCAGCTCTGGGATTATAGGCCTGCACCACCATGCCCAGTTTTGGGGCTGGCATGGCACACCAGAGGAACCTAGGGCTGGCATGGCATGCAGAACCGGGAATCAAACTCGGGACCTTGCACTTGGCGAGGCTGGTGCTTAGACCACCAAGCTATATCTCCCCAGCCCCACTTGTCCTTTTTAAAAGTAACATAACATTTACCATTTAGAGGGTGTTTTCATGATGTTGTGCAACCATCACCACTTTCCATTGCTTTTTCATCATTCCAAGAGAAACTAAATTACCCACTAAATAGCTCCCCATTCTCCCTTCTCTCCTCAAACCCCTAGTGAATTTTTTTTGTTTTCCGGCAGAACCGGGGATTGAACTCAGGCCCTTGCGCTTGCTAGGGAAGTGCTTATTCCACTGAGCCATCTCCCCGGCCCCCCTGGTGATTTTTATTATTTATTTATTTATTTATTTATTTATTTATTTATTTATTTTGTCTTTTTGAGACAGGGTCTCACTATGCAGTTCAGTCTGGCCTTAAGCTCACTTTGTAGCTCAGGCTGGTCTTGAACTCACAACAATCCTCCTGCCTCAGCCTCCCCAGTGCTGGGATTACAGGCATGCGCCACCATGCCTGGCTCCCCCCTGGTGATTTTTATTCTGCTTTGTTTCTATGAATGTTATTGTTGCAAGTGCCTCATATAAATGGAATAAAATACTATACAATCCATCCTTTCATTGGACATTTGCACTTAGCCTAATGTTTTCAAGGTTCATCCATGTTTTATCATACATAATTTCATCCCTTTTAATGGCTGACTAGTCATGGATATATCCATTGTATGTATATATCATTTTTTATTTATTCAACCATTTTCATGAATATTTGCGTAGTTTTTATCCTTTTGCTATTGGGAATAGTCCTACCCATCTGCTTCAAGTTTATGCATTTAATTCTTTGGGTTGATATACCTAGTAGTGGAATTGCTGGATCATATGATATAATTCTATGTTTATTTTCCTGAGAACTGCCCAACTGGGGGTATTTTTAATCTCAGGGTTATTAAGAAATAATTTACATATGGCCAAATTAGCTTTTAAGGGACACAGTTCTATGAGTTTTTCTTAGGAATGCAATTGTGTAACTACCACCACAACCAAGATGCAAGCGTTTCATTCTCCAAAATTCCTGATGCTTCTGTGCACTCAATTCCCTACCTTACCTCTGGCAACTACTGACCTGATTTCTGTCTCTATAATTTTAACTTATGTTAGAATATTATGTAAATGGGGGCTGCAGATAAACCTCATGGCATAGTGCCTGCCTGGCAAGCATGAGGTTCTGAGTTCAATTTCTGGTACCTTCCCCCAAAAAATGAAAGAAAAGGAATATTATAGAAATGGAATCATTAGACCCTGACTACTTTTCATTTTGCACAATGTATTTAAAACTCACCCAGGGCTGAGTGTATAGCTAAGTGGCAGAGTGCCTGCCCACCATCATGAGATGTTGGGTGCCATCCCGAGCACTAAAAAAAAAAAAGATTTAGATTCATCCAACGCAGTATGTTGTTATTAATTTACTGTTTTATTGCTGAATAACATTCTACTGTATGGCTATACTACATGTATTTATCCATTTACCGGGTCATGGACCTTTTATTTTTCCAATTTTTGGTACTTAATAAATAAAACTGCTACAAACATTTGCATCCAAGTCTTTGTGCAATCATGTGTCTTTATTTTTTTCTGGGTAATTACAAGAAGTAAGGAGGTTGGGCCATATTTTTATTTTATTTTATTTCTTTGTACCAGGGATCAAACTCAGGACCTTGCACTTGCTAGGCAAGCGCTTATGCCACTGGGCTAACTCCCTAGATGTATACCTATTTTAAATTTTGTGTTTTGTGAAGTAATCATACTACTTTTGCACTCCCACAAGCAATATATATATGAAAGTCCCAGTTTTTGTGTATATAGTCTATGGCATTTGACATTGTTAATATATTTTTCTTTTAGCTAGTCTAATAGGTATATAGTAGTGTCACATTGTGTTTTTGTTTTAATTTGTATATCCTTATGGCTGGTGATTTTGAATTATTTTACCTGTACTTACTTTTCATATTTTCTTTTAGCTGGGAAAATGTGTTGTTAAATCTTTTGACTCTTATGCTAGTTTGAGACAGGGTGTGGTAGATAACTAACTGGTGGTCAACTTCTTACACCCAGCTGAACTGAGCATAGTGCTGGGTGCAGGAGGTCCACTTGGGGGTTGTTGCCAGCAGCATAAAGGCAGAATAGGAAAAACTGCCAAGACACTGTTAGGGATGCTGTCCTGAGAAGCGGTTGGAGCTGTTAGAAGCTGCTAGTTCTCTTGGGCTGTTCTGCTGGAGGACCTGGCCATGCTGGCTTTCCTGATGGACTTCGGAGCTTGAGTCCTTGTCCTGAGCATCGCTTCCTGGCTCTGGAGGAGAAGATGGTGCACTGCTCAGCCCCATGGAGAAACTTTTCACATTGTCTTTCCTGATGAGATCTCAGCTTTCCTTGTTGCTGAAGGAGCTCAGGGTCTCACGGTTGCTGCGGATGACTGTAGCTTGGAGGAGTTCTGGTGCTTACCTTGAGCATTGCTTCCTAGCTCCTATTCAGATCCCTCAGCCTGCTAGCACAGACCCTTTATCTCGCTTTCATAGACTTGCTAGGCTCCACCACTGACCCTTAGGCCTTTCCAGTGCAGATTCATAAAGCAGTCCTGTGTGAAACTTTCTTGTGGCCTCTAGGCTTCCTGTTGGACTTGTAGAGGAATTATTCTAAGCTCTAGATTTTTATCTGGACTCATACAGGATATTAGGATGCAGGTCCTCAGCTGGAGTATTTAATATTTAGTGTGTGGATAGATTTCCTGCACTTGCTGCATATGATTCTTGGGTGATTCCTTATAAACTAATATTATAAAATATGTCCTGCATCACATTGTTCCCAAACTATGACACAGATTCTCATTATGCAGTTTGGGCTGGCAATCCTCCTGCCTCAGCCTTCCAAGTACTAGGATTACTGCCCATTAAAAAAAAGATCTTATTTATCTATTTATTTATTTGTTTGCTACAGGGTCTTCTATACAGCTCAACCTCATAGTGTTCCTCTGTCCTAGTGCTGGGATTACAAGTGTGCGTCACAATGCCTGGTTTTGATGTATAATGTACTTTTTTTTTTTTTTTTCCGCTGAACTGGGGCTATGAACTCAGGCCCTTGCACTTGCGAGGGAAGCACTTATTCGACTGAGCCATTTCCACAATTCCTAATGCCTGGTTTTGATGGATGTAGAGCTCGGCACTATATGTGGTGCCAGGGATCAAACCCAGGTCCTTGCACTTGCCAGGCAGGCACCTGGTCACTGAGCTATCCCCCTAGCCCTACTGCCTATTTTTGTTTTTTATTTATTTATTTATTTTTGTCTTTTTGAGACAGGATCTCACTATGCAGTTCAGGCTGGCCTTCAGCTCACTTTGTAGCTCAGGCTGGTCTCAAACTCACAACAATCCTCCTGCCTCAGCCTCCCGAGTGCTGGGATTACAGGCCTGTGCCACCACGCCCGGCTCCTACTGCCTATTTTTTTTTTTTTTTTTTTTTTTTTTTTTTTTTTTTGTCTTTTTGAGACAGGGTCTCACTGTGCAGTTCAGGCTGGCCTTAAGCTCACTTTGTAGCTCAGGCTGGTCTCGAACTCACAACAATCCTCCTGCCTCAGCCTCCCTAGTGCTGGGATTACAGGCATGCGCCACCACGCCCGGCTCTTGACTGCCTATTTTTGAATTGTCTTTTTTTCTCATATTATATATTGAGAAGTGAGAGTTCTTTATACATTCTAGTACACATTTTTTTGTGTGTGTGTGACAAGGTCTCCCTATATAGTTTGCCATGTGGTAGAGGCTGGCCTTGAAATCCTGGCAATCCCCCTGCTCCAGCTTCCAAAGCACTGGAATTATCACTATGTTGGATAAACACACATCTTTTACTGATGGAGGTTTTGTAAATATTTTCTTCCAGTGTGTCTTTTTTTTTTTTTTTTTTTTTAATGTATTTAGTACAAGGTCTCACTACACAGATTGGACTCTAGTGGTCCTCCTGTTTTCAGCCTCCCAAGTGTTGGAATTACAGGCGTGCCTCTATACCCAGTTGCAATTGCTGTCTCAGTGTGCCCCAGGGTGGGGTGGGGCCAGCACTGCACACTGGGATGGAATCCCCGTCCCTGGTCCCTGCGTCTGGCTAAGTAGGCCCTTTAATCCACTGAGCTATCTGGCTGGCCCTCCTAATTTGTCTCTCTTTATTTTTATATTTTATTTATTTATTTTTTTGTCTTTTTGAGACAGGGTCTCGCTATGCAGTTCAGGCTGGCTTTAAGCTCACTTTGTAGCTCAGGCTGGTCTCGAACTCACAACAATCCTCCTGCCTCAGCCTCCCGAGTGCTGGGATTACAGGCATGCGCCACCACGCCCGGCTTCTCTTTATTTTTTTAAACATTTATGTTTGTTTTTGTTTCTTGAGACAGAATCTTCCTATTTACTCCTGAGTAACTGGGATTGCAGGTTGTACAACATTGCACTGACTTAACTGCCTTTTGTAGCACAAATGCTTTCATTTATCAAATATAAATTTAATTTATCCTCATAAACTATAAAGTTTATGAGTTTTGTGTCACCTATAAAATTTTTGCTTCCTCTATGTTTCATTTCCGCCTACATTTTATTCTAGAAGTTTACAGTTTGAGTTTTAAATGTAGGTTTAGGACTGGGGAGATGGCTCAGTAGAATAAGCACATCCCGGGCAAGCTCAAGGGCCTGAGTTCAATCCCTGGTTCCACCAAAAAACAAATAAATAAATATACATTTATTATTCATTTCAGGTTCTTTTTTATTTTTATTTAGTTATTTTTTATTGAGAAACAAATATCAATGACATACTTTCAAAGCTGATTAATAGGACAGTTTTGATAATTAATACATTGTATATTCTTATAGGACAGTTTTGATAATTAATACATTGTATATTCTTATGTTCTTAGTGGTTATCCATAATATAAGAAACAGACAGGGTATCCTGTCCAAACACCATTAGTTCAAATCTTCTCATTGAGTTAAGCAAAAGTATCTGTATATCTATCCTAACTATTCTGTATATACAGATAAAAAATGGTCCTTCCTTTGTAGCCCCCCTTTTTTTGTTTAGTCCTGTCAGAGATGGGTATTCCATCAGCATCTAAATACTAAAGGTGCATGAATTCAGCAAAACAATCCAACACAGTCCAGCAGTCCACAATAGTAGTGGGCTATCCACAGAAGTTGTTGACTTGAGCCCTTCACAGCTCAGTACATTAATATGGCTTTACTTTATATACCTCACTTTTTTCTTCTGGGTGGTTAAGACCAAGATAAAGCAAGACCTATATAACAAGAAATGTAACTTTTGTATCTGATAAGGTCAGTCAAGTACCCTCGGGGTTTATCCTGTAACCCTGTACCACACATTGTAAATCCTTTGTCAGTGTCAGCCATGTGGATGAGTCACAGCCATTGCTTGACCAATTTGCTCTCTGTGAAAGCCTGAGAGAAAGTTTTCTCTCTATGTGACTCTCCTTAGGCACACTACACATCATCGATCACATTCCTCTGTGGCTCCATAACCTTCTTGATCAGAAATTTGGGGCACAACTGAGTTCCATGATGCTACAGTACAGGTTCTCCTATGTCCTGAGTCTTCACTGACCTTGAAAGGCTAGGGACAAAATGTTGGCTGAGCTTGTGGCCTTTCCTTTTCTCCAATTTTTGATCTGTAAGCTTAGGTTGTTAACCTTCCAGACGAGAAGCTTATTATTACCCTGCAACATATACATAATTTACCCTCACTATCTGTCTAAATATCAGACATCATAGACATAACATGGAACAGGTATTTTTCCATCAGGTATTCAGATATTAAATGTTAAGTCCTTACAGAACATGAAGAAAGAACAATTTAAAATATAGGAATGAACACTTAGATATATTTACACAGAAATTTAGAAATCTATCCATATACAGCATTGTAGCAGGACTGTCCTGTGACATTTTTTTTCCTGTGTCTTATTTTTCATTTATTACCATTTATTAAAAAAAATCGTTTATTTGAAAGACAGTATGGTAATACTTGGTATGTTGTGACAAGTACATATTTACAAGATCAGAATGACAGGCATGGCCGGGCGTGGTGGCGCATGCCTGTAATCCCAGCACTCGGGAGGCTGAGGCAGGAGGATTGTTGTGAGTTCGAGCCCAGCCTGAGCTACAAAGCGAGCTTAAGGCCAGCCTGAATTGCATAGTGAGACCCTGTCTCAAAAAGACAAAAAAAAAAAAAAAAAAAAAAAAAAAAAAAAAAAAAAAAAAAAAAAAAAAAAAAAAAAAAAAAAAAAAAAAAGAATGACAGGCATTCCAAGCATGACTCTTCTATTACACATTGGTATCTTCAGTGCAGTTGCTTGGTTCACAAGTATCAGTATATATAGTTAGTCAGGGTGAGAATCCTACCAATTAACTGCTAGTTTCAAAAACCTGCTGATGTTTCTCATGATCATTGCCTTCCCCATCTAGTGCGTATAAATGTATGGTTTTGCCCCTGTCATGTTTCTCAGCTTTTCTCCTTGCCCTCTCCTCATTGTCCAATCCTCATGTTCCCATTTTCCTTTTAACTGTGTTATTCCTTTCTATTTGTAATTCTTCTTTTGAGTACTTATAATAGGGAGACTATATGATATTTACATATGTTCAGCTTCTTTTTTATATGTGTACAAGATAAGGATCAACTAGTTTCTCTTAGTCTGTTGAAGGGAAAATTTTGTGCTATTATCTGTTTTCTTCTTTGTAAGACAATCTTGTCACTGGGCATGGTCGTACAAACCTGTAATCCCAGCACTCGGGAGGCTGAGGCAGGAGGATTGTTGTGAGTTCAAGACCAGCCTGAGCTATAAAGTGAGCTTAAGTCCAGCTTGAACCGCATAGTGAGACCCTGTCTCAAAAAGACACACACACACACAAAAGACAATCTTGTCTATGTCTTATATGCTGAGTAACTACTTTGAAGACAATAGTGCATTAACTGTTGTTTTTCTCTTATTATTTTGTTACCGATTTTTTTGAGGCAGGATGGCCTTTAACTCACTATGTAGGGGAGCCGGGGAGATGGCTCAGTGGAATAAGTACTTCCCTGGCAAGTGCAAGGGCCTAAGTTCAATCCCCGGTTCTGCCAAAAAATAAATAAATAAATAACTCACTATGTAGTTCAGGCTGGTCTTGAATTCAAGGTGATCCTCCTTCCTCAGCCTCCTGACTGATGTGATCACATGGTACAGCACCATGCCTGACATTTATTTTTTTTCCTACAATAAAACACATTTAAAAATATATGGATCAGAGCCGGGCGTGGTGGCGCATGCCTGTAATCCCAGCACTCGGGAGGCTGAGGCAGGAGGATTGTTGTGAGTTCGAGACCAGCCTGAGCTACAAAAGTGAGCTTAAAGCCAGCCTGAACTGCATAGCGAGACCCTGTCTCAAAGACAAAAAAAAAAAAAAAAAAAAAAAAAAAAAATATGGATCAAGGTTCCTTTTTTTCCATTTTGAGATCTAATTTTTTCTAGTATCATTGGTTGAAATGAATCTTAACTTATCTGCCATATTATGCTGTATGCCAATAGTTCTCATCCTCACTTTGAGCAGAATTTAGTGTGGTGACACATTTGAGCTATTCTGTATGGTTCACATAATCCTTTTGATTGCATAATCCCATTTAACCTTCATTCAGCCCTGTGAGGTAGGAATAAAATATTACCCGCATTTCCCAAATGGAGAGAAGAGAAGCCAAGGACTTTGCCCAGCTGACAAAGCATTCAAGAAAATCATCTAGATTGAAACCCAGCTCTTCTTCCAGCCGGTGCTACTTCTAACACATTATTGACCTCCAGTAAGGCAGAGCTACCTTTCTGAAGACTCAAGGTAGTCCTACAAACAGGTCCTGTACCCAAGGAGTGTGGAAACAAAAGTCAATATGCATTATACAACTCTGAGTTTACTGGGCCTTGAAAATGGGGAAGACCCAGAGGTTAGGTGCAGCAGGGATCTAAGAGGATGGCCATTAAGACCACCCACGGAAAGAAAGGGTTCATGTGTCTCCACTGGGCTGTGAGCTGCCCATGACCTTGCAACCTTTCTTTAAAAAAAAAAAAAATCACTGAAACTCTGAAATTCCTGTAATTCAACAAGAGAACAAATCTGTTACCAAATAGCACAAATATCAGAGCAAAACACTGATTTTCTTTAGGCCATTTTTCAGCCCAGAGGCCATCCGTTCCCTGGGAAATGTAACTACAGTTCCCATCACAGGATATGATGCAGGGGGCCACTGTGCTCCCCTCAGAATCTGCCTTTTTGGCTGTGGCAGTCTAAATGAGAGGTGCTTGAGGGGAAGTGAGAAGTGGATGGAGAAATGGCTAATATAATCTGCAGGCAACTAGGATTTTAGCATGTGGCTTGGAGCTGCGCAGCAGCTATCTTCTGCCTGTCAAGTGGATTAGAAGACAGGTGAAAGCAAAAACGCAGAGAGACAGGCAGATAATGTAGAGAGAAAAGGAATGAAGCGGGGAGGGAGAAGTAGGGGCAAAAGGTTGCTTTGCTGTTTCTGGATCCAGATCCTTTCAGCAGCTCTGCTGTCTACCTGTCCTTTAGTATTACGAAAGTATCTCTCCATCCTTTCAAAACTGCCCAAACATTTTCAAGCTTGCTCAGATGGGCTCCTGTTTTTTTTTTTTTTTCACATCCAAAGCATATTGCCATTTACAATATATGCAAACTGAGTTATTGTGGAATAGAATGACATGGTTCAGACCTGGTGCAGAAGATTGAAAAACAGCAGTGACTTTTTAGGCAGTGCCCAGAAGACAGAAGCCCCTTCCCTTTTATATTCTTTTTTTTTTTTTTTTTTTTTTTTGTCTTTTTGAGACAGGGTCTCACTATGCAGTTCAAGCTGAACTTAAGCTCACTTTGTAGCTCAGACTGGTCTCGAACTCACAACAATTCTCCTGCCTCAGCCTCCTGAGTGCTGGGATTATAGGCATGAGCCACCACGCCTGGCCCTTTTTTTATGCTTTATAAAATAAAGTACATGGAAGGTTTAGGCTAATGAGTGAACATTGGTTATAGCCTAATGTGAACAAGGAAGAGTGTTATCTAGATGAAGCTATCATTCATTTCCAGCTGAGGAGAGTAGGGTGTAGGAGGAGAGGAAGAAACCCAGTGGAGGAAGGGTGTAGAGGTGGGGGGCTGGCTGTAGCTTGATGTCCAGAAAATGTTTATACATTCACATTGCAGCCTCCTTCACCTTTGGACAGAAAATACTGCTCAATTCTAAGTATTATCTTGTAAACACTTTACATTTAGTCTACAAAATCTGCCTTTGGACACATATCCTATAATTTTTCTGAAGCAACCCTGGAGAAAGCCTGACTTTCTTTAAAGCAGAATTAAACACTGTGGCTTCTTGTGCTCCTTCTTGCCCGGAGCTTTAGTTTCTTTGCCATGTTCCTGCCTCTGCCATGAGCTGTGATGAACACGGAATGAATGATGTACAGAGTCGGGTGGAACAATGGGGCTGATTCATGGATTGGGAAAATAGGGAATTGTCACAGAGCAAACACAGGCCCTCCTTTTTTTGCTGTGGACACTGCAACGTTCAGCTGAAAGCATCTTGTTTGGCTTCTTTCAACCACTGGGTAAGCATCTAAATGAGAGAAGCAATATGGGGCTCCCAGGGTCTCCAGGGGGACTTAAAACAATCCTGAGATACCCTGGCAAAGCTTGTGATCTTTGTAAACAAGCAGAGAGGGGTTATTCAAACAGCTGTTAATTTCATTAAGAAGCCTCATTTTAACGTCCCAGAACAGGCATTTCCTTTATACCAGGATTATCTCTGAGTATTATATTTACATCCATTTATGCTCACTTGGCTTGGATGTCAGGTGTTAAACTCACACTCAGATTGGTGCTTTGGTTTGGGCTTTTGAAAGCATTCACTTTTAGGATAACTAAAGTTAACTAAATTTCATTAGCAATTTAGAATTATATACATTTTTATTGATATTGAATTGCATAAGCTGTTTCACAAAAAATTTTCATTGAGCACTATAATACGAAAATATTACCTGAATATGGTAATATATGCCTGTAATCCCAGTACTTGAGAGGTGGAGGCAGTAGGATTGAACTCTTGTGAGTTTAAGACCAGCTGGAGCTACATAAGTGAGTTAGTTCTAGGCCAGCCTACACTACATAGTGAGAGCCTATCTTCAAAAAAAAAAAAAAGAATGAGAATATTAATTTGTCAAATTTTAGCCTATGAAATAACAACAGATAATATAATAATATAAAGATAGATGTATACTGTGTGTATGAATGAAATATCATTTATTTAACTAGTCTCTTATTGAACAATTAGATTGTTTTTGGTTATTCATAATCATAAATCATGCTTTGGTAAGAATTGCTGTAGCTAAATCTTTGCATGTAAGAGAAAAACTTTGCATGTTTATTTCCTCAGGAATAAAAGAATAGGATTTTTTTTTTTTTTTTGTTAGGGTCTCTATGTTGCTTAGGCTGTTCTTGAACTCCTGGGCTTAAGTGGTTCATTTCAGTGTCCTAATTAGCTGGAACAACAGATGTGTGCTGCTGCCCAGCAAGCCCAGCCAACTTCTGAATTGTGGATGTGTGGGCTAAAGGATACACAACTTTTAATCTTTTTTGTCTCATTTTAACAAACTGTCCTCTGGTGTACAAGTGTGAAATTGCTTTTCTCTATATCCATCCAGTTCTCCAGTCTAATTTTGTTTAGTTAATTGTTTTCTTTTTCTTTTTTTTTTTTTTTTTTTTTTTTTTTTTTTTTTTTTTTTTTTTTTTTTTTTTTTTTTTTTTTTTTTTTTTTTTTTTTTTTTTTTTTTTTTTTTTTTGTCTTTTTGAGACAGGGTTTCACTATGCAGTTCAGGCTGGCCTTAAGCTCATTTTGTAGCTCAGGCTGGTCTCGAACTCACAACAATCCTCCTGCCTCAGCCTCCCGAGTGCTGGGATTACAGGCATGTGCCACCACACCCAGCTAATTAATTGTTTTTTAGAAAATAATTTTCTTGAATTTTTTTTGTCTACTAGATGAGCAGAAGTTGGAAGGATTTATAATATTTCTGTTTGTAAGAATGTGAGTAAATAGTTGTTCTCATTTTTTTTTGTTTTTTGCCAGCTCAGCCCACCCTGTGGGAGGGACTGGTGCAGCATGGGCTGCTGGGGATCAAACCACGGTCCCTTGCACCTGCCTAAGTTTGTCTAAGCAGGTGCTTTAGTCCAATGAGCTATCTTGCCAGCCCTTGAGACAAGGTCCTGCTAACTCACCAGGTTGCCCAGGGTGAACTCAAATTTGTGATACACCTGCCTCAGGGATTATAGTCTTTATGCTACCATAGGTAGCAAAAGCTCAGTTCTAAAATATTACATTCCACAGCTAGGTGTAGTGGCTCACATCTGAAATCCCAGGAGGTTGAGGCAGGAGGATTGCTGAGTTCAACATCAGCCTGGACTGCATGCCAAAACTGTGTCTCAAAAACAAAGCACAATAAAACATTCCTCATCACAAAAGAACAAAGACAGATAGATTCACTGAATATACTATACAGTGAGATACTTTTTTTAATAGGAGGAAACTAAAATAATTTAAAATTTATCAATAAGGAATGGTAAATTACACAAAGATACATTCACAGTTCAGAAACACTGAGCAGCCACTCAGTGTTTTCTACTTCCCTCCTCCTCTCTCCCTCTCCTTCATTTCTTCCTTCCTTCCTTCCACATCATAACAGGTGTGAAGTACCAAATATATATATTTGGTACAGGGTACAGGGTCTATAGGGTCTCACTGTACAGATCGGACTTGCAGGGATCCTCCTGTTTTCAGCCTCCCAAACTCTGGGATTACAGGCGTGTGTGTCACCACGCCCAGTCTCAATCACTGTCTCAGCGCGCCCTGGGGGCGGGGCTGGCATGGCTCGGTGGGGACTGAATGCTAGTCCCTGTGTCTGCCTGAGCAGGTCCTGAGCTATCTGGCTGGCCCTAGTACTGGGTTTTGATTTGCATTTCCATTTCTTTGCTGATTAGTAATGTTGTCTATCTGCTCATACACTTGTTTTTGCAAATTTTCACTTTATTAGTTCAAGTTTGCAGTACCTGATGATTACACCCATCATGGGAAGTTGGTACAGATGCATAACACATCTTAATTCTTAATTCTTTTTATGTCTCCTTCCTCTCATATCCCTCACTCCATTTCTTGGCCCTCTTCACATTTGGGAAATAGCTATTTCCCTGTTTCCTGTTTTAGATGCTTCTTGGTCATTTGAGCATCATTTTTAGAAAGACTGAAGTCAGGCCGGGTGTGGTGGCGCAGGCCTGTAGTCCCAGCACTCAGGAGGCTGAGGCAGGAGGATTGTTGTGAGTTCGAGACCAGCCTGAGCTACAAGGTGAGCTTAAGGCCAGCCTGAACTGCATAGTGAAACTCTGTATCAAAAAGACAAAAAAAAAAAAAAAAAAAAAAAAAAAAAAAAAAAAAAAAAAAAAAAAAAAGGAAAGACTGAAGTCCTTTGGTCATTTTTTTCCCTGTATTTAGGACAGGGTCTACAGGGTCTCACCACATAGATCGGACCACATACTAATTACAATAAAATAAAAAAAATTTTATAGTTGTCAAACCTGGTGATAGGTGCATTTCATTTATTTTGTTCTGTCTACTTTTGTATATAGTATATTTGAAATTTGCTATAATAAAAAGCACAATAATAACTTGTTAAAAATATTTTATTTATTGGGGCTGGGGAGATGGTTCAGTGGAATAAGTGCTTCTCTGGCAAGCGCAAGGATCTGAGTTCAATCCCCGGATCCGCCATTAAAAAAAAAAATACATATATTTTTTGGTACCTGGGATCAAACTCAGGACCTTGCACTTGCCAGGCAGGCAGCTATGCCACTGAGCTATCTTCTTAGCCCCTAACATAAATATTAAAAAAAAAATCCTTTTAATGGCCAGCCAGGTAGCTCAGCAGACTAAAGCTCATGCTTAGGCAAGTGTTAGGGGACCAGGGTTTGATCTCCTCATGGTGCTGGTCCTTCCCTAGGGGCACGATGAGACAGTAATTGATACTGGGTGTGGTGGTTTGCGCCTGTAATTCTAGCACTTGGGAGGCTGAAAGCAGGAGAATCACTGAGTTTGATCTATGTAAAGAGGCCCTGTAGACCCTATACTAAATACATTAAAAAAAAAAAAAAAACCTAAAATCCTTTTAAAATCAAATTCAGGGTCAAAATATGATTGTTTATTTATTTTTACAGTACTGGGGATTAAACCCAGGGCCTTCTCACTAGATACATTTTTTTTTTTTTTTTTTTTTTTTTTTTTTTTTTTTGTCTTTTTGAGACAGGGTTTCATTGTAAAGTTTAGGCTGGTTTTGAACAGACTATGTAGCCCAGGATGCCCTCAAACTTGCAATGATCCTCCTGCTTCAATCTCTGGAGTGTTGGGATTATAGGTGTGTCCTACTATACCAAGCTTTCCTCTACCTTCTTAAATTTTGACACAGGAGCTTGCTAAATTGCTCAGGTTGCGCTTAAAATTGCAGTGCTCCTGCAGGCATGGACTACCATATCCTGTCATGTTTAATATTTATTTTATGGTAGTGCTGGAAATTGAATCTAGACTCACATGCATGTTAAGGAAGAAGCCAAGAGCTGTACCACTGAGTTAGGTGCCCAGGCCTTGCCTTTTTAGTTTTTGGTGGTAGCAGGAGTTGTACCCTGGGTGGCCTTCACACTGAACTATCCTCAGTCTTCCTCTTACCCCTTTAAATTTTGAGCAAACAAAATTTGTTTTGCCTTTTGTCTGGTCCATGTGGTGACATCCTAAATTCCTTTTTGTCTGATGTATGTTAGCATCTTAACTATATATATATATATATATATATATATATATATATATATATATATATATGCATATATATGCACATGTATGCATGTGTGTTTAAAAGTTCTTACATTACAAAGTGCAATTTCTAAATAGTCCTAGAGCAAGACTGAGAGTTTTTCATTTGTTTTTTCCTTTTTTTTTTTGAGACTGGGTTTCATTATGTAATTCAAACTGGTCTTGAATCACTAGGTAGCCCTGGCTGGCCTTAAATTCATGAAAATCCTCCTGCTTCAGTCTCCAGAGTTCTGCGATTAAGGAGTGCACTACTATGCCCAGCCTTTCATTTGTTTCTAAGGCCTCTCAATCATCATGAAACATAAAGATAGTATGATGTGAGGTAAAGAAGGACTGGGTTAGTTGGATCTCCTCTTATTGACACATTCATGCTTTGGAGAAATGCAGGGATACAAACCAATTAGCTAAAATCTCTAGAGCAAGTCCCTTGCCAGTTGGGACATCGTTTTGCTTTGAACAAGACTTCGATGCATATAACTTGTATGTTCAAAAGCTTCCTTTAGGGGATAGGGAGATGGCTCAGTGGAATAAGTGCTTGCCCAGCAAGTACAAGGATTTAAGTTCAATCCCTGGTTCTTCCAAAAAAAAAAAAAAAAAGCTTCCTTTAATCATTTACTAATTGATTTTTTTTTTTTAAATGTATTTGGTACAGTGTCTCACGATGCAGATGGGACTAGTAGTGAGCCTCCTGTTTTCAGCCTCCAGTGCTGGAATTACAGGTGTGTGCCACCACACTAGGTCTCAGTTGTTGGCCCAGTGCTTGGGGGCAGGGCTGGGGCAGCATGTGGTGCCAGGGATCGAACGTTGGTCCCTGCGCTTGCCCAAGTGGGTGCTATCTCGCTGGCTCTCTGCTAATCGATTTTTATCTTTTTTTTGTTTTTTGGTACCAGCAATTGAACTCAGGACTTTATGCTTTCAGGGCTGGCACTGTGCTGCTGAGCCATATTCTCTGCTGATTTTTATCAAGTTTATACACAGAACAACGTATGTATGTTTGCCTGTAATCTAGAGGACAGTTGATTTCTCAAAAATAATCTTTTAACATCTGTACTTAGTGTGAACAAATTTTTGCTCCGCAGATACTTTTAGAAAACATTTTGTTTTCTCTCCAATAGCAATATTTTTGGAATGTTTCTTCCAGTCAGCTTATTTGCAAAATTGTTTAAAGTAACACTAATTTTGCTGCCTCAATCAAAACAAATGTTTCCATTTTGAAAATGTCCGGTGCAGCCGGGCATGGTGGCGCATGCCTGTAATGCCAGCACTCGGGAGGTGGAGGCAGGAGGATTGTTGTGAGTTCGAGACCAGCCTGAGCTACAAAGTGAGCTTAAGGCCAGCCTGAACTGCATAGTGAGACCCTGTCTCAAAAAAACAAAAAAAAAAAAAAAAAAAAGACAATGTCCGGTGGAAAAATAAAGATTTGCAATTCAAATGAATGGGGAGACTGTTAAATTGTGCTAAAATGGATATTTATACTTTTTTTTTCAAGAAACATATTCAATTATCCATTATTAAATGTTTCCTGGATGTATATAGTAGTTTTTATTTTTATTTATTTATTTATTTATTTTTTTGTCTTTTTTTGAGGCAGGGTCTCACTATGCAGCTCAGGCTGGCCTTAAGCTCACTTTGTATCTCAGGCTGGTCTCGAACTCACAACAATCCTCCTGCCTCAGCCTCCTGAGTGCTGGGATTACAGGCCTGCGCCACCACGCCCGGCTTATATAGTAGTTTTTAAATGAATTTTGATTGATAGCATATTAGACGTCCCAATTATTCATTCTCAATAGATGTTTATTAAAATGGATCCATAGTGTCAGCAACTAACTGAAAGTACATGGAATCACAACATGTTACCCCCAATCAAGTTAAGTATGTAATAGTTTTTTATTCAGAAAGATCATATCCAAGGAAAGTTTTACTATCCTATCCTCAAGGGGTCTGGGTATTTATTTATTTGTTTAAAGGCAGGATCTTGCTTCATAGTCCAGATTGGTTTTAAGCTTACTATGTATCCTAGGCTGCTCTCAAAACTAAGGCAATCCTCTTGCCTCAGCCTTCTGAGTTATTTGACTACAAGAATGTGTTATCATGCACTAGCATAGTACAAATTTGTTTTCTATATACATGAGCCTGTAAGCTCAATGTTCAATGAGGATAGTGTATGACACTGATATTTATCGATGTTCCTTTGATTTTTTTCTAAGCTATTCTTCAACATTTAAAGCATTCATTAAAAAATAAAGAATCTATTTATTCAGCTGAATAAATATTAAGCAGCATATCAGGCAATATGAAACACTTTATTTTTTTGTTTTTATTTTTTTGTCAGAACTGGGGATTGAACTCAGGCCCTTGCGTTTGCCAGGGAAGTGCTCATTCCTCTGAGCCATCTCTCCGGCCCTCTATGTATTTATTTATTTATTTAGATGAAACACTTTAAAATGCAAAAATGAAAGGAGGGGCCAAGGAGATAGCTCACAGGTCTAAGTGCCTGTCTGGCAAGCACAAGGAGCCAGTTCTATTCCTGGTACACATGCCACGCTGGCCACAGAAACCAACTGTGGTGGCGCCCACCTATAATTCCAACACCGGGGAGGCTGAAACAGGGGGATCACTATGAGTCTGAGCTGTGCAGTGAAGTATCTTGTACTAAATAAATAAATTTCAAAAACAAAAAATAAAAGGAGGGCAGATTGTTTCAAGGACTAATTTATTCTACATTTATTGACTGTTATTGGGTATAATACCACATAGACTAAAGTTTTGTGCCTCATATTGTCTTTATTTCTAATTACAGAATTTCAGAACTGCAAACCTGAAAGATCTTCCAAAGACTTTGATTTAGTTTCCTACATCTATGAAGGTAAACACTCAAACCCTCCAAATGTTTGGCTCATATTTCTTTTTTAAAACTTCAGAGATAGAAACAACCTTTCTTGGTAAAAGGATTTGAGTACTAAGCAACAGAAATGATTACATGAGGTATCTGTGAGCTTTACTAAGGTGGGCTACATCACATAGTACCTTCTCTCCAATTCTCACAAAAGCCTTAGAAATGAGCCGGGCGTGGTGGCGCATGCCTGTAATCCCAGCACTAGGGAGGCTGAGGCAGGAGGATTGTTGTGAGTTCGAGACCAGCCTGAGCTACAAAGTGAGCTTAAGGCCAGCCTGAACTGCACAGTGAGACCCTGTCTCAAAAAGACAAAA
>PVKA01029626.1:0-28112 GCA_004027165.1 Ctenomys sociabilis
TAGGAAAATAAAAAGAATTAGGTGTGTTCTATAAGTGCACTAACTCATGATGGCTGCAGTCACCGGGTACTGCAAACTGCTTTGATTAAAAACAACACACAATGCTAGCAGTGTCATCTACCCATGGAGACGGCGCCTTCAAGCAGGTCTCAATGACAGGACCGGCCAGAACCAACAGACACGCTGGCCCAGCTCAGGTGAAGTGGTCACTGGTTTTGTGACGTAGCACTGTTGCAGGAGGAAGGCAGAGTTTGTTTCAGCTGCCTGTGGGCCATGTGCTGCCACAGGCCCTGTCCCTAGCAGTCTTCTTGTTGCAGGCAGCCTGATTTAGGTAGAAATACTAGACAGGGTCAGGCCCTTGAAGGAGATAAGGAAGACCAGACACCCTACAGCTGTGGGCGGGACAGGTGCGCCTGCTGCGAGCCAGACCTAAAGACCAAACAAACGCTACCCTCCCTGAAGACTGGCATCCAGGATTGATCGTTACTCTGGAAGAATCATTGTCTGAAGGCCACCAGATAAGGTCCAGTTTTACATTCATGCCCGCTTGCTACACGACTCGCTACCCCCTTTGGTCCTGGGCCTAATCAGTTTTACCTGAGCAATGGTGCTTGTAATCCCATTGGTTGACCATAGTTTTGTCCCACCTCTTGTCCACCTACGTGAGTTCCCATTCTCTCCACCTAAGCCCTGCATGGTTTTATACTAGAAAAGCCCCTGGAAGAGACAGCTTCGCAGGGAACTACCCGCTCCTGTCCCTCCCTCAGACAGAAGCTTTCTTTCCCTCTCAATAAATATATTCTACTCATAACCTCCGTTTGTTCTTAAAATTCATTCTTTGTTTTTAGAGAACACAAACTCGTCCAGGTCAGGTCGGGAGATCATTTTTCCCTATGTCATTTGGAGGTCACCCACCTGGGATCCGTTTTTCTCCCTGTATCATTCTGACTTGTCCCTGTTGTACTTTAGCAACAAAACCATTAGGTGGAACTAGACAGTCTCTAGATCCCTTCCAGCGTGGGCTTTGTGAATCTGGAAGTCTAGGGTTCAGGTAGAAAGTTGAAAGGGTCCTCCTTGTCAGGATTCCTCAGACCTAGGAGGAGGGAAATGCCCTGCCGGCGACACCCTTGTCTTGCCGTGGGGTCCCTGGTTGAAATCCTTGATGGTGAGAGCCTTGGAACTGGACTTTCTTATTTTATTTTATTATGTATTTAGTACAGGGTCTACAGGGTATCACTACACAGACCAGACTTGCAGTGATCCTCCTGTTTTCAGCTTCCCAAGTGCTGGGATTACAGGCATGTGCCACCATGCCCAGTCTCAGTTGCTGTCTGAGTATGTCCTAGGGTGGGGCCGGCATGGCATGCCTAAGCTGGTGCTTTAATCCACTGCGCTATGTGGCCAGCCTCAGAACTGGGCTTCTTTAAATAGAAAGTAACTTCTTGTCCTGCTTTGACCCTGTACTGGCTCCTAATCACAGCCTGTATTCTCCTGCCTGGTGACCTCCAGCTGCTTCGGGCAGTATGCAAAAGCCACAGCGGCTCACAGCAGCCTGGCTTGGCTCTTCGGCTCCCAGACAACACCAGGAAGGCCCCTGGACGAAGGTAGACCGATAAGAAAACCAGACCAAACCAATGCACTCCGCACCCACACTGCTCTCGTCCGGCACTTGAGTGAGCTGGTGGTGGGGTTTCCCACACTGACTGTCCTCCAGCTCCAGCTGTGTTCGGCAGTTGAACTCCGTTCTCACCTGAACTAAGCAGCGCAGACCTCACGAGTGACAGCTCAGTCCCCAAAGCCTGCCTATCCCTGCTGCTTATTACATACACCACAGTAGCACACACACACTAACAGTGGAGCTGGTCGAAGAGTTTGCACGCATGTAGTCATCTTTCCTATAAGTCACTCCTATATAGGAACACGTGTAAGCTAAGCACACATTCATGCACACGTGTACATAAGCATATACACATTTATGTTTGCCTGTCTTGAACTATACATCAGAAACTGCCTACTTGAGCTGGGCACCTGTAGTTCCAGCACTAGGGAGGCTGAGGCAGGAGGGCAGCTGTGAGTTTGAGGCCAACCTAAGGTGCAGAGAGAGATCCTGTCTTGAAAAAGAATAAGAAGGAAAGGGCTCACCTTTATAGGAGATAGACTCAGAGGACAGAGGGAAGCACTGTGCATCTTTGGGTTCCCTTTGGGTTTCCCCAAAGTGTGTATGTATGTCCTCCTTTTCTTCTTTTAGATAAAATATATTTAGGGACACTCCTAGATTGAGCAGAAACTGTGTAGTTTCCCCCATTCCCCCATCCAAAGTTCCCTGCCTTATCCCCGCCTGCCACCAAATGTTGGGCTGGTCACGCTCTGTGAACAGACGCCAGCGTCTTATTGCCAGGCCTTAGTGTGTGTCGCGTGTTCTGTGGGTTTTTGATTAATGTGGAGTGGGGTGCATCTATCATGACAGAGGCTTATAGAATAGCTTCACGTCCCCAAAATTCCCCTATATTTCACCTCCGCCTCCTGACTCTTGGCATCATTCCCCTTTTCTCACCGTCCTTTGCCATCGCTAGAATGTCCCTTAGCGGGGATCTGACGTGAATGCAGTGGTGGTGAACCCATGGCACACGTGTAGGCTGTTCAGGTCATCCGCAGTTCTAAAATGTTTGCCATCACCGTTGTGGTTAGTTTTGGGCGAGGAAATAATGCGATACAGGACACATTCTATGATTATGTGATAATTACCCAAAGAATCTTGTCTGACGAGTGCACGAGGTCTGTCCACACACTAAAGACCAAGGAATCCAGCAGGGCCTGGATCCCATAGTAATGTCCTGCCTGAGTCCAGCTGAAGGCCCAGAGCCCAAAACAGTGCCTCCCATGAGTCTTGACTGGAGGCCTGGAGCCCATGACAATGTCTCGTGCAGTCCTGTTTCAGGGATCTGTGCTGGGAGGGCCCAAAGGCAGTGGTGGAAGCTAGAAGGTCTCGGCCAGGGGAATGGAGGACCTGTGCTAGCAGGCTGAGGGATCCGAGCTGCAATCAGGAAGCAGTGGTCCAGGTAAGAACCAGAGCTCCCCAAACAGTACCACAGTCATCCTCAGCAACAGCGAGGCCCTGAGCTCCTCCAGCAGTGAGGAAAGCCTACATGACAGACTTCTCCAGCAGGCTGAGCAGGGCACCATCTTCCCCTCCAGAGCCTTGCTGCTCAAGGTGAGGACCAGAGCTCCCCCAAAATGGACCATAGCCATCCCCAGTGACAACGAGGTCCCAAGTTCCTCCTCTGACAAGAACAGCCAAGTTTGTCGGGAAAGCCAGCATGACAAGGTCCCTCAGTAGAATAGCACAAGAGGAATGGCAGCTTCCGGCAGTTCTGACAGCTTCCCCAGTTCTGCCTCTTATGCTGCTGGCAACACCCCTCAGGTGGGCCTCTGCACCCAGTGCCACACTGGCTCAGTTCAGCTGGGTGTAACAAGGGGCCCACCAGCTGGCAGTCCACTGCAGTCACTGATCTATAGTTCTTCCAGATTGGCCCTTTTCTCTTAGTAATGTGCCTTTGACACGCATTTGCCTCTGTCCTTTCGGAGCTTCACAGCTTCTTTCTACTGTACCATCATGTTCTGCTGTCACTCACCTACTAAAGCGTGTCTTGGTTCTAAGTGCAACAGCCGTAGCTCATGCTGCTATAGTTGGGTCTTGTCCCCGAGAGGCCACATGAAGGGGTTGGTTCCCACCCCGCTTCATGACTGGAATTCCATAGAACCTTTCTTCAGAACCTGCCTGGAAAAAGTCAGACCATCCTGACCCCAGCCTCCTCCCATCACTGCCGCCTCCTCTGCCCAGAGCAGCTGACCGTGGGCTCGTACCTCTGAAGCTGTGAATAAAAACAAACCCTTTCTTGTAAGTAGTTTATCTCAAGCATTTTGTCACAGTGACAGAAAGCTGACTTGTACAAATATCTGGCTGCAGGTGTTCATGTGTGGGTGTAGGTTTCAAATGCATTTGCTGGGTGGTTTGCTAAATGGTTTTCAAGAAACTGCCCAACTTTTTTTTTTTTTTTTTTTTTTTGTGCGGAACCGGGGATTGAACTCAGGCCCTTGCGCTTGCCAGGGAAGCGCTTATTCTGCTGAGCCATCTCCCCAGCCCAAAGAAATAACGGAATTCATCCAAACTTTGAAGAAATGGAACTAATGCCTATCTGCAGTGACCAGCCTGAGACAACTGAGTGTACATTTTTCACAGCAGCAAGCAAACTTTTTTTTTTTTTTTTTTTTTTTTTGCGAAACCAGGATTGAACTTGGGCCCTTGTGCTTGCCGGGGAAGTGCTTATTCCACTGAGCCATCTCCCCAGCCCTTGCCCAACTCTTCTAGCATGGCTGTCACTTTGTACACCCTCCCAGGATGAATGAATGAAAAGATGAATGAGTGTTCATCTTTTCTGTGTTCTGCATGTCTCATGGGGTGGATGTTTGGACCTGGGCCAGGCTCATGGGTGTGCAGTGGCGTCTCCTTGTTTTACCTGGCAGTTCTGAGTGATGTGTCGTATGGCTTGGCATATGCTTGTCATATACGTACGCTCTTTGTCCAATTTTCTGTGTAGGCCATTTTCCCACTTAAAAAAAAGTGTGTGGTTTGTTTTCTTGTTGAGGTTTAATAGTTGTTTGTTTTGGCGAAGTCTCTATCTGTTGGGTGTCTTGTGCACACGTCCTACCGAGTGGTGGCTTATCTTCTCTTTATTTTGGTTTTTGAGATGGGTCTTACTATTTTGTGGGTGACCTTGTCTCCCAGAACTCGAGGGACCCTCTTGCCTCAGCCCCCCCAACTAGCAGGGATCGTATGTGTGCATCACCACACTAGATTTTCTCTTTTAGAAAGAATACAAACGTTGTCACAGCTGCATGCTTTGAACAGTAGGCCAAGGTTTGTCAAAGCAGAGTAAAGATTTACAAGCTGATGGACAGCCCCGGGAGGCTCATCTGGATGAGGACTTCTCCCCTCCCAGCCCAGCCTAATGGGTTTGCTGCTGAGCACACGAGAGCTTGGGCCTCTGCCTCTCAACCTCAGCCCCCAGTGTGCTCTGTCCCTGGGTGAGCCCCTTCTGGCCCTGCACACTGGCCGCTTTTCTGTCACTGTGTGCCAGGCATGGACGGCTGTCCCCTTCCGGTCCCTGGAGGTCAGGCAGGACCTCAGAAGGGCACTGGGCAGTCCTGCTGCTGGCTGGAGGCCTGGGTCTCTCTCCCCTCTCACTGTTGGGTGGGGAAGTGCCAGGCTTGCTCGGATGGCCATCACCTCCTGTCCCCACACTGTTTCTTTCTGTCTGGGGACTCTGGTTGACAGCCTTGTGGCGCCTTTGAGATTTATCAGGATACCATGTACACAGCTGTAGAGCACAGCCCTGTAGGGCCCCGAGAGACAGAGCGTCCAAGGATCAGAAGAATGTTTTCCCCAAGTGTGGGGCACAGAACCGTGACATCAGCATCCCTGGGGACTCAGGGCTGGTGCCTGCATGTTTGCCTCTTGTCTCACATTCCTGGGCTCCGGCTGGGGTTAGAGGGACTCCAGTGAAACTCTGCCCTGGGGTTAAGCAGGGCCCCCAAGCTCCAGCCTCAGCATCCCTGAGGTGTGCTTGTCTGGCTGCTTTCAACATCCCCAGGCCTGTGGGTTCTGAGCCTAATGGGTTTGCTGCTGAGCACAGGAGAGCTTGGTTCTCCACCTCTCAACCTCAGCTCCCTGTGTGCTCTGTCCCTGGGTGAGCCCCTTCTGGCCCTGCACATTGGCTGGTGGGGGCCAGCAGTCTGGAGTTCAGCGAGCCTCCTGTTTAGTTGGGGAGGCCAAGCTGCCAGAAAGAGCCCTGGGGAGGAAGGAAGGCCGCATTTGTGCTGAGGCTCAGGACTGGAGGGCGGACTCCCCAGAGGCAGGGGCTAATGGCTGGAGCCTTCCTGGGATCCAGCTGCCTGTGAGCAGGGGGACCTCGCCAGAGTCCCCATGTCTGGACACCATGAGCAGAGGGTGGCACAGAAGACCAAGAGGAGGGCCGGGCGTGGTGGCGCATGCCTGTAATCCCAGCACTCGGGAGGCTGAGGCAGGAGGATTGTTGTGAGTTCGAGACCAGCCTGAGCTACAAAGTGAGCTCGAGGCTAGCCTGAACTGCATAATGAGACCCTGTCTCAAAAAGACAAAAAAAAAAAAAAAAAAAAAAGAAGACCAAGGGGGTGATGTCCAGGCTCTTTATTCACAGCAGCAGTGTGAATCACCTCCTGCCCTGCTAGTCTCTCACCTTTTTTTCATCACTAAAGGACAGAGTAAGAGACCTGGGGGGATGCACTCCTGTAATATAAGCACTTGGGAGGCTGAGGCAGGCAGGATGGATGGATCAGGAGCCGAAGACCAGCTTGACCTACATAGTGAATTCTAGGTGAGCTTCTGTCTCAAAAACAATAAAGAATCAGAAGAAAAAAAATGACCTCCTTGGTCAGGGTGGAAATTAAAATACTTAAGAATGCTAAAGATGTGAGACAAATTAAATCTTTACTTTAGAAAAACAATGCAAGGGCAGGTGAGATAGCTCAGCAGACCAAGTGCTTGCTTAGGTAAGCACAGGGGCCAGGGTTTGATCCCTGGCACTACATGCTGTGCTGGCCCTGCCCCTGGGCATGCTGAGCTGGTGATGGCGACCATGCTGTAATCCTAGCACTAGGGAAGCCGAAATTAGGAGAATCATTAGGAGTCTGAGCTGCGCAGTGAGACTGCACAAAAAACAAAACAAAAGCACTTCGGAAGAGCAGTGAGATCAGCTGGATTTTGGTTGTTCTGAGGGGAAAGGCTGAGCAGAGCTGGCAGGGGAAGGCAGCACACAGCTGCTGGTAAATGGGTAGCCCCAGACAGGCAGCCTGGGTTTCTGGAGCCAGGGCTGGGTCCCCTTTTCCAAGGAGATGGCTCTAAGGGCACCCCAGGCTCCCTGCCAGTGCCCTGCCTTTCATTAGAGAGATGTGGCAGAGTTGGAACAACAGCTGCTGAAACCTGCTTCCTGGGCATTTGATCAGGCCTGTCCTGCCCTGGCCCTTTGATCAGATACTCGAGCACTGTGCGGACCCAGCCCACAGATCAGAGCCTCAGGGAGCTGCTAGAACCAGTGGCTGTGAAGATCACAGCATCCAGCCAGGGCTCCAAAGTGGGGAAACCCGCCTCCAGGGGGAGGGGCCGCAGAGCCCAGGGCGGGCATGGTCCTGCCCTGCGCCTCTGACATGGCTGGAGAAAAGAGGTGGGAGCCGGCCCAGAATAGACCCTGGTGACTCCCCAGAGCCCTCCCAGGAATGCACGCTGTATGCGGCTGCTCCCCTGGTGCCCGGCTGAATGGGGCCTGTGTGAGTTATTTTCATCTTGGAAGAGCACCAGCTGTGTGGTTGGGCAGGCAAGAGGGGCAGCCGCAAGTACGCCGAATGCCTAGCCCAGATGGGCCTTGGTGTTCGTTTTTTGAGACAGGATCTCACTGTGCACCTTAGGCTGGCCCTGAACTCCACTTTGTAGCCCAGGGTGGCCTTACACTTGGGATGATCCTCTTGCCTCAGCCTCTGGGGACAAGATCACAGGTGTGTGCCACCACACCTAGTTTAAATTGGGCCTTTTAAAAGCTGTTCAATCCTTTGGCAGTTTCTCTTGGGGCTATTGGACTTTCTCTTTGTTTTCTAGATGACCAGGCAAACCTTAAACCTTGGGCTCTGGTGTTCCTCCTGCCTCAGCCTCCTGAGTAGTAAGGCTTTTTTTGGAAATTTTTTCCCCTAAGTTTGTCATTTGTGCTTATTCTGTTTTCTTTTTCTCTTTCTTATTGACAGAAGCTTTATTTTATGCCCTTGGGATGTGGGACCATCTTTGAAATTTGTTTGGTGTGGGGATCTGACTGAAGGCTCCCCTGGCCCCGGGAGGGTGAGCCCTCATGTCCCAGGGCAGCATCCGTGGGACCTCAGCCACATGCATAGCAGTGAAAGACAGCACTGTGCCCTGTCTGGCCACACTCACTCTCTCCGAGGTCACTGGCTCTGGACTGCTTGGCCTAGGATCATTGTTGGACCCACTGACCAAAACAAATGGCTTCCGGGTGCTCCAGTGACCCCATAAGAGGCCCTTCCACAGCCTGCTGGCCACGAACAGCCCTTCTAGGTGACAGAAGGGCGAGTCTGGTGTGTGGACAGGGTCTGACACAGCCCCTGGCTCAGGACATCACGTGGGGTCTCCTTGCAAACTCTGGTTCTGACCCAGACGCTCTTGGGGTGGAGCCTGCAACTGCCTCGTGTGCTATCAGGTGACTGGTTTGCATGCGGAGCCTCTGCTGGGCTGGGCTGGGGTGCCCAGCTGGCTGCCCAGGAGGAGCAGGCAGGTCGCCCCTTGTCTTGAGTGGCCAGGTCACCGTTGATCTGGTCCCATCCTGGGCAGTTTAATGGGCCCTGGCCATGGCTGCAGATCTGTGTCCAGAGTGATTCAGGACCAGCTGTCCTCCCTGTGCCTTGACGGATGCACACGAAATCGCTTACGCTCCAAGCTTCAGCTCTTGTAGGTCCTGGCCAGGCCCTTTGCCTGGAGAACGGAAGGAGAGTGACAAGGGCAGTCTGGCCAACCCAAGATGGAGGTGCCTGAGCATAGCTTGGGCATGGGGAGGCTGTGGGGGACTGGGGAGGACACAGGGAGGGAAGGCAAGCAGACCTGTGGCCCAAGGCCCTGTGCCTTCTGGAGTCCCGAACGCAGAGAGCAGGCGCCACACGAAGGCCATGCCCGCTGGGTTGTGATTGGCTCAGCACGTGGAGGGTGCATCCTCCGGAGGGGCACGCAGCTGCATTGTTCTTCCAACCCCGTGCCTTAGTCTCCTTCCCTTTTGTTAAGAGGTCTCTCTCACTGTTTCCTATTGACCATCTTGTATCCTGCTCTTTCTCCAGTGAGAAAAACCATATGACATTTAAGCCTGTGCATCTGATTTATTTCACTTAACGTGGTCACAGGGTGCCTCTGTTTGCCTGCAAGTGACTCAGGTCTGCCCCTCTTTAGGGCAGAGAAGTGTTGCCTTGCTGGGAACTTAGAGGCCCAGGTGTGAGGCTGGCGAATCCCCACAAGCGTGGTGCATGCAGGGCCTGGTCCAGGCTGAGGTCTTCCAGGAATCCAGGAGCAGGAGCAGGAAAGAGGGAGCAGGAGGAGGGAGGAGGAGGGAGGGAAGAGGGAAGAGGAGCAGGGAACAGGAGGAGGGAGCAGGAGCGGGCAGCGGGCAGCATGTGAACTGCATTGCACCAGGGGTACCTGTGCAGCTGCCCCTGCCTGCGCACCTGTGGCCTCTGTTCTCAGCATCCAGTTCTGGCAGGTCTGGGCGGGAGCACCTGGCACCATCTCAGTGCCCCATCTCTTCCCTTTCAGGTCTGACCATGAGCTACCCAGGCTACCCTCCACCCCCTGGCGGCTACCCCCCTCCTGCACCAGGTAAGAGGGCTTGGGTGGTCCTGAGAGAGAGGTGGACGAGTCTGTTGCTGCCCTTGGTCCCCAGGTACCACCTCCTGAGAGGAGAGAACCCTGGGAGTTGCCCAGGGGCCTGGCTTCCAGCTGATTCGGGTGGCCTGGGTCCTGCTGCCTTGTTAGTCAGTGACCACAAACAAATCCTGGGTCTTCTCCTTTGCAAACTGAATTTTGGGGTCTTTCCTTTTGGGTTGTCCTAGACACCAGAGGTAGATAGGTAAGGCCTCAGGCATGGTGTACCCCAAAGTGTTGCCATGGTCCAGGAGCCAGAGCCCCAAGCAAGTGGATGCACCGTCACCTAACTGGCCTGTCCTGAAGTCAAGTTGGTCTTGGCCCTCAGGAGACTTTTGTCCTGTTTGTACCCTCATCAGGAAAGCACAAAGTTGAAGGAAGACAAAGACCATTTTGAGGTCTCCCTAAGGGTGTCTGAGTTGCCCCTCACCCCTGGGGCCCCTGGCCATCATTCATTTTTGGGAGTGAAGTCTTGGGGCCATGGGACCTGCTCCTCCTCCCCTTCAGCAGGCAGGGAGGAGCCGCAGCAGGGAGGGGCTCCTCCAGTGTCACAGGGCCACACTGGTCAGCACCGGTATCTGGCTGGTCAGCACTACCCTCGCTCCACTCTGCAGCAGAAAGCCTGACGGCTCTGTCCTGTCTGCTTTGCCAGTGCAGCTGCCTGGCCCCAGCAGCAAGTGCAGGCAGGCAGGTGCTGAGGAAAGGCAGTGCTGTGGGCATCCTGAGCCCCACCATGGTGCCAGCCACCATGCTGTGGGTTTCAGTGGCCACTGGTTGAGCACCGGGCCAGGCTCCCCTGGGCATTGCTCACCCTGCAGGACAGGAACCTAAGTAGCTGAGCCCTGGGGCATGACTTGGCTTGCTGGTCCAGAGCCCGGCTTGTCACCACTGTCCCCAGTGGCTAGAGTTCGTGTTTTCCCTGATGCAGGGCAGGAGGGTCCCTCCTATCATCCTGCCTCTTCCTTCCAGTTACTGATTCATCCCTTGGAAGAGCTATGCTGGGTGGACCCTGCCTTGTGTGGCTCCATGAATCCTTGGGCCCCTGGTGCTTGCCACTGTCTTGGGCTCAGCAGAGTCCCGGAGTGTCTGTCTTCCTGCTCCATATTGAGCATACAGTAGGGAACGAAGGAGAGGCCTCTTGCCCCAACTGTCCAGCTGGCCTTTCTGTCCTCTGTAGCACTGGCCTGAGGCTCTGCACCACCACCTTTCCTGAGCTCCTCCACCCCCCTTTGGGTGGGGGACAGACGAGGCTGAGCACCTGGTGTTACTTTCAGGTGGTGGCGCCTGGGGGGGTGCTGCCTACCCCCCGGCTGGCAGGCCCCCCATCGGGCTGGACAATGTGGCCAACTACGCAGGGCAGTACAACCAGGACTACCTCTCAGGAATGGTGAGTCTGTCCTTCTGCCTGGGGTGCAGCTGCACAGCTGGGGACCTGAGGCTGGCAGTGACTGAAAGCATGGAGTGTGTCCTCTCGTGGAAAAGGCATCTTCACCAAGCCTCTGCCAGCTGCCCAGTGCCCTCTTTGCACCTCAGCTCTCCCTTCCATAAATTGAGGGGTGTGAGGTGCACTGAAAGCATGACCTCCCTGGGCCCTTATGGCCTTGGGGTGCTTGGGGGGTGGGTCTTCCTGGAAATGTGTGGAGCACCTTATGAGCACAGTGTGGGCCTGAGGAAGGTGCGTCTGCATGTGTGTGTGTGTGTGTGTGCGCACTGTGAGTGTATATGCGCTGTGAGTGTCCCTGTACATGCTGTATTGTGTGTCCACAGAAGGGAGGCTGTTCTGGTTTGGTCCTGGGTAGGAATATGCAGTAACTTGGGCAGATTTGTCCCCAACTTTTATTTGTTGTTTTGATTTAAAAGTTACATAATTTGTAATCTGAAAATGTGTGTGTTCATTGGAAACAGTGCAACCAGTACACGCCCAAATTGGTGCCAGGCCCAGTTCTAGGCACTGGGGATTTGTGAGTAGAATAAACAGGAGTCTCAGCCGTGGCTGACTGGCAAGGGACAGCGAGAGTCAGCTCCCTTGGGGTGGTGCTGAGATTGGGGGCACTGCAGAAGCAAGAAGAGCTGGTGAGAGGGTTGAGTCGGGTTGGTGGGGTGGGGTGAACGTTTTTAGGTAGGGGTCAGCAAGGGACATAGACAGAGGTCTGAAGCGGGAGGGAGTTGCTGCCTGGATGCCGAGGGCTGCCACACCCTGTGGTCCCCAGACCTGGAGTGCTCTGGGCAGCAGTGGAGGCCAGGGGAGCCGAGGTACCTGCTCAGGCTTCGGGTCCTCATTCTGGATGGGCCTCATGACCTGAGAGTGCTGTTAGAAGGGTGGTAAGATAGGGTTCCCCCAAGCCCACGAGAGGCCCTGTACCTTCAGGGTCTGTACACTCTGTTTTCATCCATGGGCCCAGGAAAGAAGGAGCAGCCTTCGGAGGCAAAAGGCTGCACCCTGCGGAAAGGGTGTGGGTGCCTGGTCTAGGTACAACGGAGCCCCGGCAGAGCCCTGGCTGGCTACACCTCGAGTGGCTGGTTGGCTACAGTGCCGGGCCTTTGGCATTCTGTGGAGGCACTGAGTTCTGGAGTGAGGGGAGGGCAGAGGGCAAAGTGCAGCTGGCCTGCAGTGAGCCTAAGGCTCTGCCTTGTGTCTCTGCAGGCGGCCAACATGTCGGGGACATTTGGAGGAGCCAACCTGTATCCCGGAGCCCCTGGGGGTGGTTACCCGCCAGTCCCCCCTGGTGGCTTCGGGCAGCCCCCTCCTTCCCAACAGCCTGTTCCTCCCTTTGGAATGTACCCGCCCCCTGGAGGAAACCTACCCTCCGGGATGCCCTCCTATCCACCCTACCCTGGGGCACCAGTGCCACCTCCTGGGCAGCCACCAATGACTTACCCTGGGCAGCCACCAGTGCCACCCCCAGGGCAGCAGCCGATGCCAAGCTATCCGGGATACTCAGCGTCTGGGACTGTCACCCCCGCTGTTCCCCCAGCCAAGGTGAGTGCTGGTCCAGACCTGAGCCCAGTGCCTGGAGCCTCTTGGCCCAGTGTTCCCTGCCAGCAAGGCTACGGGCAGCGGGGAGGCATAGCTGTGCAGCTTTTACTTCTCGGTTTGTTGTGGCATCCTTTGCTCCTGGGTCTCCTGGGGCTGAGGGAGCTCCTGCCCCTTCTCATGGTCTGGTTAGACATCCTGCTGTGATTTACCGGGTTGTGGGCCACTGGCCTCCAGGCGCCGAGGCCCGGCAGCCCCGTGATGTGCCTTCCCAGATGGGTTCTAGGGAGGGAAAGCTGTTGGCAGCTCCTCTGGGGTTGATCTTGGCTCACTTCTGGAGAGTAGTTTGTGTTTGCAGAGCCTAGAATTCATTGTCATGGTTACAGGGCCAAGCTGGCCTAGCATGGGGCTGATGATGGATGCTGGGTGACTAGTTGTAGACAGAGGGTCCCTCACCCCCACCCCATCCCTCCTCTATCATCTGCCCTCTGAGCCTGTCTCTGTTACCGTACCAGGCACTAGAAAGACAAGGTACAGCAGACAGCGTGGCCTGGTGGCTGTGTACCTTGGAAATGTCCTATGCCTGCACTCCTGGGTCAGGGGACGAGCCAGGCCCTGTCATGAGCACCCAATGTATTCCATGTTGTCCCATGGGGAAGGGCAGAGGCTTTTGCAGCCTGCTCTTCCCTGGGCTCACTGTCAGCCCTGGAAGTGCTGGATGTAGGGCTCATTCTCAGGTCCAGGATGTAGCTGTGGAAATTCAGCAATGGAAGTCAGGTGGGGCTCTAGTACGACCATGCGAGGCCTGTAGCACCGTGCTGCACAACCTCCCTCAGAGCCCTTGAGGAACCTCTCGGTTCCTGCACACTTCACACACCCCAGCTCTTTTTTTTTTTTGAGACAGGGTCTCACTATGCAGTTCAGGCTGGCCTTAAGCTCACTTTGTAGCTCAGGCTGATCTCGAACTCACAACAATCCTCCTGCCTCAGCCTCCTGAGTGCTGGGATTACAGGCATGTGCCACCACGCCCGGCACACACACCCCAGCTCTTGTAGAGTCCGGGGGTGGCGTGGGCTGAGGGAAGTGGTGTGTACGGATCCTCTTACCTGTGACTCTGCAGTTTGGAAACCGAGGCACCATCACGGACGCTTCTGGCTTTGACCCTTTGCGAGATGCCGAGGTCCTGCGGAAGGCCATGAAAGGCTTTGGTGAGAGACCGTGGGCGATTGGTGTTTTCCCCACGCCAATTTCCTGCACATTTTCACAGGATCGCAGGGGCATGGGGGAGGCAATAGAAGAGGACGTGACTCTGGAGTGTGGTGGGGTCACCTGGGAGAATTGGAGGCTGTGTGCCAGGGCGTGGCAAGGCACAGAGTACCCAGTGACCCTTGGCCCTGTGGCTCTCCCTCCTCCCCAGGGACGAATGAGCAGGCCATCATCGACTGCCTGGGGAGCCGCTCCAACAAACAGCGGCAGCAGATCAGCCTGTCCTTCAAGACAGCCTACGGCAAGGTGAGGCGTGTGCGGCCGGAGGATGAGGCCTGGGACTTCCAGAGCCGCTGAGCTGTTCTAGGCACTTCTGCTGCTACCGCCCGGCGGCGCCCATCTGAAGTGAAGGATGCCCCAAGGGAACCGTCCCTGGGTTCACTGGGGACTGAAGTGGGCACAGGTGCCCAGAATTAGGGATTTCCATGCCACAGCTCTTGAGACCAGGGTTGTATTGTTTCCCTCTGCTGGCCTCAATTTCCCTGCCTGTCTCCGTGGCACCTGGGGAGGTTTTGTGCCTGTCCGCACTTTGGAGGAAAAAGCTTTTGGATCAGAATAAATGCAGAGGGGCTAGGGTCTGAGTCCTGGGTGAAAGCTAGGCAAAGGTGGAGCAGGCGAGCACTGTACCAGGGCCTGGCCAGCCTCATGTATCCCGGCTCCCCAGCTGGTGCAGGCCCTGAAGAGCTTGGGCCTCTCCCCGGCTGGAGCGAAGCCCATGTCGCTGCTGCCGCTGGCTGCACAACAGTGGAGCCTGTTCCCGTTGGTCCCCTTCTGTGCAGTCTCAGTGTTGGCTTCTTTGTATCTAATCAGGATTTGATCAAAGACCTGAAATCCGAGCTGTCGGGGAACTTTGAGAAGACCATCCTGGCCCTGATGAAGACCCCAGTCCTATTCGACGTGTCTGAGATAAAGGAGGCCATCAAGGTGCGTGCGTGCGCGTCCATGCGTGCGCATCCGTGCGTTCTTGCGCATGCGCAGCCGGGAGGAAGCCAGATGCTATGAGTTCGTCCGGCTGCTGCTCCTTGTGATCCTGCATGGGGTCCTTTATAGGAAGGGATTTCCCTGTGCTTTCCCCACGCTTGTCCTGTGGGGGACCCAGCCACAGCAGGACCAGCTGTCCCTTCTCCAGACTCCCGATGGGTGACTCCTATGGCTCAGCACCTCCCTCCTGGCGCCCATGAGGTCGTTTGTGACCAGGACCTTATCAGGTCCTTAGGGCCCTGTGCAGAGCCGGCGTAGACTCTGCCCAGTGCCACCTCCATCAGCTTCCTGAGGGGAGTGGGGGGAGGGGGGTCAGTCGTGCCCCCGGGTGTGTTGGGACCCAAGGAGGCTGGTACACACCTTTTGTAAACACTGAGTAATCCTAGGGTACCATTTGGGCAGCAGAAGTCATAAACAGAGCCGACACATGCCATGCCTCCTTCCTGACCCGAACAAAGTGCTCTCCGTGCTCACTTAATCCTCATGACTCTTGCAAGGATCACTCCTATTTTATGGACTAGGAGCTCAAGGCACAGAGAGGCTAAGTAACTTACCCCAGGCCACACAGCAAGTAAGCCCCAGAGCCAAGACTCAGACCCCTGCCCTCTGCCTTCGTGCTGTGTCCAGCCTGGTAACTCCTCTGTCCTCACTGTTGCTGCCCTGTCCTAGAAGTCTCCACGCACCCCACAGTCCCCTGGGGAATAGGGTATTTCCACATGACCATTCTGACGTCTCTGTCAGCTCATCTTCCCAGCTGTTTGTCCTCTCCGAGGGCTGAACTTGGAATACATCTACCCCGCCCAGGCAGTAGCTGTGCCTCTGAGTCATGGTTTCCTGGTCTGTGGGGAAGACCGTCATGGGCTTCCCAGGGGCGGTCACTCTGGTGACGGCACGGGCAGTGCAGTGGCTGCGTCTCCGTATCAGCCCCATTGCCCCATCTCTCCTGGGCATCGCTGTAGCGTGTGGTCTGTTGTGTTCTCTGCCCCCGCAGGGTGCCGGCACAGATGAAGCCTGCCTCATCGAGATTCTGGCTTCCCGCAGCAATGAGCACATCCGGGAGCTGAATCAAGCTTACAAAGCAGGTGCGGGTCCTCGCCCCAAATGGACTTGGCCTCGCCCTCTGCACCCTGTGTCCCTCCACCCCCCAAGACCCACTTCCTGCCACTCCCAGCCTGCTGGGTTGCACTGAGGCCCTGCCCTACCTGTAGTTTACCTGTCGGTGATAAAAGTGGGGTCAGCCCGTAGGACCTTGCTTGTGATCTGCCGAGGGACAACAGCCGTGACAGCCTCCTGGTTCCAGACGTGTGTCCCTGGAAAGACCAATGGGCTCCGTGTCTCCTCTAGCCCTGGACCCTGGGCCTTTCTTTTGCTGCTGCTCAGGAGCGGCAGGGCCTGCAGCAACAGGGTGACCCTCCTTTGCCTCCCTTGCAGAACACAAAAAGACCCTGGAGGAGGCCATTCGCAGCGACACGTCGGGGCACTTCCAGAGGCTCCTCATCTCTCTCTCTCAGGTGCCTTCCCTGCAGCAGGAGATTGGAATCCAGGGGGCAGCACAGGGAGGAGAAGGGGAGGAGAACTGGGATGGCATGGCATGCCCCCCCACCCCAGGGCATGGGCTCAACCCTGCACCCTGCTCCTTTCAGGGAAACCGAGACGAAAGCACAAATGTGGACATGACCCTCGTCCAGAGAGACGTCCAGGTGAGGGAGTGGGCGGGCACTGCACCTGGCTTCCTGAACCAGGGAGGCCCCCGCCCTCCTGCTTCGAAGGAAGAGGTGTCCTGGGGTGGGAGGAACAGCAGATGCGGCGCGGCTTCTGTGTGCTGCTCTGCTGCTCATGGGTCACAGCCGGTGACCCCGGCTTGTCACACACCTTCGGGATTCCACTTTCCCTCCTTGGGAGGGAAGAAGATAGACGTGGGTGTAGTTGCCAAGTCCCAGCGGTGGGTGTGGGTGTCACGTGGTGGGGCCCTCCCATTTCTAGGTGCAGTACCATTCTGTTTGCCTAATGCTGAATTCCCTTCACTAGCTAAGCTTAGGAGGGTGGGAGCCTGTGAGCCAGCTGTCGCTTCATGCGGAGCCTTTGGCCTCGCCCTGTCCTCCTTAGTTTGGGGACCAAAGGGGGAGTCCAGGCAGCTGAGCAGCTCCCTAGAGCACTGTGCGTCTCCCAGCCCCAGTGTGCTGGTGGGATGGAGCAGGGTGCCTCCCCGCCTGTCATGGAGGACAGATCTCTTGCTGTGTCTCTTCTGTCCCTGACCTGTATCACCCTCACCTTAACCTGCAGCCCTCTGAGTGTTTGCACTGGGCACCTAGCCCTTGAGTCCAACACTGCTGCCTGAGACCTTGAAGGCCTCTTAGAGGCCACTGGGGCAGGGTTGCAAGTTGGCTCAAGTCTTCAGAAGTTTAACTGGCAAGTGCAAATTGTGCTGCTGGGCACACCTGGCCATGGGCTAGGTAATGAAAAATGGCCAATCATGGGAAACCGCATGTCTGCAGCATGCTCTGTCAGCTGCTGGAACATTCTCTGTCTCACACATTCCCGCTGTGAGAAGTGCTCGCCTCCAGTGCTTGGCCCTGGCCCCCCAGCCCTGTACCCACTCCTTTCCCACAGCACCCTAGGTTGGCCCTGGTTTTTCTGGTCTGAGGTCCCCAGCCTCAGAATCCCCCTTGCTTCCCCAGGAGGGGATGTGGGTTGTCAACTTCTGGCTCCAGCGCGCTAGTCCCATTTCCTTCTCCTCCATGTGGCCCTGCCCCTTCTTGGTGACCTAGACCTGGGCCACAATGTGAGAACTACAGGTGAGCCTTCCTTCTCCTGCAGGAGCTGTATGCCGCTGGGGAGAACCGCCTGGGGACAGATGAGTCCAAGTTCAATGCCATTCTGTGCTCGCGCAGCCGTGCCCACCTGGTGGCAGGTAAGGCTGTCCCGGCCTCCCAGGGCTGAGGGGGAGCTGAGCTTGCTTTCATCCCCTGCTGGTGACTTACCAGAGGCCAGCCAGGGCTTCAGGCTTTCAGGGACTCTGAAGGAAGCTTGCAGGTCCTGTGCTGGCTGGCTGTGTGCTGGCGAGTAGGGCCATGCAGTTGGGAGGGTCCTTGGAGCACCTCACCAGGGGCTCCGCTGTGACGTGACACAGCTGTAGGAAACTTGCTTGCCTGCTCGAGCCCCACACATGGGGAGCCCTGTCCACATGCCCATCCTGGTGTGGGGCTGAGGGTGCAGTGGGGACAGTGCTACTGGGAGGCCTGCCCTTTCTGGGCCCTCCCCTTGTTTGGGGACAGGAATCACACACAAACATAGCAGTAGCTGTGTCGGAAGATGCCTCCTGTAGAGAACGGCAGTGGTGGGACCTGGAGGGGGTACCATGAGGAGGAAGTGGGGGAGGCAGAGGAGGGTGTGGGGGCTCTGAGTGGAGAGCAGTAATGTCCATCTTTGTTTCTTGAGACAGGTCTCACTATGTAGTTCAGGCTGGTGTTGAACTCTCGGTGATCCCTTTACTTCAGCCTCCCAAGTCCTGGGATTACAAAGCTCATGTCCCTGTACCCAGCTAGCCTGTCTTAGCTGTAATGGGACAGAGTCATCTAGCACAGAGCCTGGTTTGCAACAGGATTGAATGTTGCCACAGAATGGTCGTGGGGGAGAACTTTGGGAAGCACAGGAATCCTACGTTTTGGCTGCACATGGAATGCGTACCTGCAATCCCAGCGTCAGGGGGCGAAGGGTAGAGAATCGCTGAGAGTCCTGGGTCAGCCTGGGCTGCACAGCGAGACCTGGTCTCAAAAAATAGGGCGTGCGTGTATGTGCACATCCCTGCTCTTTGACTGTTTTGATTTCTGCCCTTCAGTGGGACACCAACCAGACCAGCTCAGGCCCTCCAGAAGTCTTGGGCCGACGCAGTCACCTCTTTAAAGACTCTCCCTGAATACAATTTTATTCTGTAGTGCCCAGGGCTAGGACTTGAGCATGGATTTGGTGGGGGGCTCTGTGACGTGTTTCTCTGTGTCCCCACTAGTTTTCAATGAGTATCAGAGGATGACAGGTCGGGACTTCGAGAAGAGCATCTGCCGGGAGATGTCAGGGGACCTGGAGCAGGGCATGCTGGCCGTGGGTAGGTGTCCTGGGGGCCGGTGAGTGCTGCCAGCTGCTGGGGTAGTCCGTGTCCTCTGGCTGAGGGGTCATGCACAGAAAGAGTGTCAGGACCCGAACTGCCAGCACCAGAGTGTGCGAAGGCTGGGACTTTATGCTGCCGCCCTGCCCCTGGCGCCATGAGCCCCGCCCCCTGGGATGGCTGTGTGTTTGTGTTCCCAGAATGGCCCCTAGGGGGCGCCGCAGTGTGGGGCCTGGTGGAAGGCACCTAGCCTCTCTCCCAGAGGAGGGTGACTCACACCCTGCCAAGTTTTCTCTAAAAATACTCTCCGCAGGCAGCCTGCTAGTCAGATGTTTGCGATGGAAACACAGGGCAGATTTTTACTTGCAACAGCACAGCAGGCCTGTTCCAGAAAAGCTGCCTGAGCTGGGGCAGCTGCGCCTCCAGATCAGGGCACACACTCCGGGTGTACACCGGGTCCTCGCTCTGGGGCCCTTGGGACTGCGCCTGGGACCCACCTTGGGGTACCTCTGCCCATTTTTATCATGGTGCTTTGCTTGGACGGACCTCGCTCTCTGCATGTCCCCCTAGTGTGGCTTGGTGGCCCGAGAGACTGACTTTGCTGGCCGGGGGTTCGTGGGATCTGCAGCTGGCGCCTCCTGCCTGCTTAGCAACAGTTGTTCGCTCCTCAGTGCTTCTCCATCCAGGGCCCTGTGATTCTCCGTCCTTCTGTCACAGTGGCTGCCAGGAAAGAGTGGGATGGCTGTCCAGGCTCTGCTTGTTTCTGTTGCAAAGAGCCGGAGTCATGATCCTGGGATACCTGAGCCCACAGGCGGGGTGCAGGGGTGGGAGATGGGTGCCGTAAGGGGTTGGGCATCCTGGCCTCAGGGGAGGATGTGGGTACTCTGTGGCCTCCTCGGTTGAGAGTTTCCTGGAGATATAGTTATGCTGTATCTCTCTCTCTGACAGTGAAGTGTCTCAAGAACACCCCAGCCTTCTTCGCCGAGAGGCTCAACAGGGCCATGCGGGTACGTTACACGGCGGGCAGCCCCCCCCCCCCCCCCTGTGCCGTGGGCGTGTGAAGGCTGAGTGGGAGCGGGAGGGCTGAGGAGGCAGGGGGTGCACGGCCTGTTCCTCACTCCCCTGGTCTGCCTCTTTAGGGAGCAGGAACGAAGGACCGGACCCTGATTCGCATCATGGTGTCCCGCAGCGAGGTTGACCTTCTGGACATCAGAGCAGAGTACAAGCGCATGTATGGCAAGTCGCTGTACCACGACATCACGGTACGGGCTCTGGCTGCCCCTTGTGCCCCACCCAGGCACACCCGCTTCCCTTCTGCTCACTCTCTGGAGACGCCGTGCATCGGCTCAGGCTGCACACGGGCCCAGGGCAGCAGCAGCACGGACCTCGGCGCTGTTCTCGGCAGCTTCCCTTGTCCATGCGGTTGCTCTCAGGCGGGCGGTCAGTGCTTCCTCCCTGGCCTCTGCTGCTCCATAACTGCATGGGGTGGCCCCCAGCAGCATTCACAAAATCTTGGGCCTCTCCCACCCAGCCCCTTGGAACTGTGATCCGTTAGGCAGAAATCCTATCCCAGAGGCTTCCTGGAGGTCAGATCTGACTCACTGATTTCTTGTAAGGCAGAGTAAGGCCACAGCTTTGTGCCTCGGCCTTGGGCTCACTTAGGAGTCTGGTCCTGGCTTTTCTCCTTGCTAACTGGGTGGTCTTAAACCTGCCTGGGCCCCAGCCCCATCACATTTAAGGTGAGGATGACGAGATTTCCTCCCAAGGAGTGGCGTATGGCAAACCCTGGCTGGTCACTGCTACAGGCCAGGCTGGCTGTGTGCTCTTGTGTGGCTGGACTGACAGCTATGTTCTGCACTCTGCTGAACTTCAGAATTGAGAAAGTCACGGGGCCACTGTCCTCATTCCAGACTGTAGCAGTTGACACTGCTTGGCTGCTCTTTGAAAGATGGGGACTCTGCTTGCATGCTGCAAGGGGGTGTCTGTGATCAGCAAGGCCTTCGTATCTAGAGACGGAGCCCCTCCCGAGTGCGGGCTGCTGTGCTGTCTAGCGGTAGGCCTGGCTGCACACGAGAGAGAGCCAGGGTGGGAGGAAATGCTTGGGAATCAATGGAGCCCCCTGGCTGCCCCCCAACAGTATGTGCAGAGGTGTCAGGCAGGACAGAGCTCCCAGAAATTTGGCAGCCGTGTCCTGCATTGTGTGGCCACAGAGATAATGCATCTCCAAGCAGGACACATTGTACAGTTTGGTAGAACCCCTGTTTGGTTGTCCAGAAATGCCTGGGGAAAAGTCAGAGCTAGGTAGTGGCTTTGAGGCTGATTTTATTGTTATTTTTTTTTTTTAATGTATTTGGCTATTACAGGGTCTCACTAAGTATCTTGGGCTCATAGTGATCCTCCTGCTTTCAGCCTCCCCAGTGCTGGGATTGCAGGCATATGCCACTATGCCCAGACTGTGGCTGGCTCAGCCCACCCTGATGGCATGGCTGGCATGACATGTGGTGCCAGGGGGTGAACCACAGTCCTCGTGCTTGCCTAAGCTTGCCTACCCAGGTGCTTCAGTCTGCTGATTCACCCTTAATTATGGGTGCAAGTGCAGCTTTCTGTTCTTTAGCAGGGGCTTGGGTGTGGCTGAGGTGTGCACCCCGAGGTGCAGGTTGCCTGCTCTGGCACCTGTGGGGGTGTCTCCATGGCGTGGGTCTGCCTGTGCACAAAGGCGCTTGAGCCAGGGAGAATCCGGAGGCAGGAAGTGGGTCTCCGTCCTCTAACTCATGTTCTTGTTCCTGTGACCAGGGAGACACTTCTGGGGACTACCGCAAGATCCTGCTGAAGATCTGTGGGGGCAATGACTGAGCCGCGCCCCGTGGTTCGCTTCTGCCCCCTGCTGGCATCGGAATGCCAGGATGCGGCCAAATGACCTCTGCTTCTCACAAATCAGCCAATAGCCCTGAGGTGCACATCAGACTGATCCTAGAGCCCTGCCCTTCCTGGCCTGGACACCATGATTATGGGCCTGGTTGTGGCCAGGGCTCCCTCAGCGAGCCTTCTCCTCCCACCCCCTGTAGCCTCAGACTGTCAAGAGTAGGTATTTTATTTCCTGACTTGGGCAATCATTCTTCATTTTCTTGCGGCTGAGACCCTCAGCATCATTTTAGCTGTGTAATTTTATATTCTTACTTGGAGGCATTTTTTTTTAAACCGTCATTGCCCAGCCGATGCACATTAGTCTGTGTACAGATTTCTGGTAAGAGCCATGAACCTCACGTAGAGCCTGCAACTGTAATAGCTTCATCTGGTGAGAAAGTACCATGCGCTTTGTTTTTGCCAAACTCCTTTTTGGGAAAAAAAAAAAAAAAAGACCAGACAGTCATTTTTTCTGTTTCCCATGCAAAACCACAAGGCAAAAGCCTGTTCCCAGCCAGTGACAGGGCTCCTTGTGCTTTGAAATGTGCCTTAAACCTGAATGTCTGTAGCCAAAAATTGTTTCCAAATTAAAGCTGGCCGGCTCCGGAATGTTCTGGAAATGTCTTCTTGGTGCCAGCTTGTTTTCTTCCGCTGCAGGGCGCGGGGCTTCTGCCTTATTAGCCAGTGAAAGTCCTTCCAAGTTGAAGTAGAAATTGGTGCTTGATCCAGAACGTAACACACTCATGGAGCTTGGCATAGAGACCAGTGAGGGCGCTACCCCACCACACCGGAGCTCAGGAATGCTGATGGGGTACAGACCCCTGAGAGTGAGACAGGGAGGGTATGGCCCACCACCCTGATCGAAGAAAAGGGGGCACAGGTTGGAGCCTTCAGTCAAAGAGCACACGTGGCTCTCAACCTGAAAAGACCTTGTCCCTTAGGAGAGGGGACTCCAGAAGGGACAGGGCTCTGGGAGTCACTGGGTCTTATCCAGAAGCAGAGCTGGGTTTGCCTGCTACAGGGCTCCTTCCTCTTCTGTGCTGACCTCCTGTGTTGAAGAGTAAAGGAAAGGGAGAATGCAGAGAACTGGCTGGATCCAGCCTGCTGAGCCCTGGTGGGAACACAGGGAGCGTCCTGTGTACAGGGTAGACATCTGCTTGGGGATCTTGCCTGACACGACACTGGCCCTAAGCAGAGAGAAGAGGGACAGCAGCTAGAAGGCTCTGTAGAGCACTCAGGAGCTGGACCTCAGCCCCGTGCAGCTGGGCCTGCCTTCCCGAGCTGTGGCTGGCGTGGGCATTGGGGTGGATCTCTGCCTCAGCATCCATGCCTGCGGCCTCTGCAGTCAGAGCTCAGCTGAGGTCCCACCCCTGCTGGTCTCCCGGGAAACCCCTCCCCTGGGGCAGGCCTTTGCCCACAGGGTATGCCAGGAATATTACAACATATCCTGGACTCAGGCTGACCTTGGTGGCCTTCCGAGCTGTGGCAGAGTCCAGGGAAATATGCTTTGATGTGATTATGAATGTCCTGTGAGATTGCTTTGCCTGTTGCCTACACCTGAGTTGTCAGCTTGGTGCCCAGCCAGCAATATTAGGAATTATAGATACATTTACTGTGGTTCTCAAGAGAATTTTTAGGAATTTGGATTGGTTGCCAAGACGTAAGCATTGGGAGCTTTAATGTTTGAAAAATTCACTACTGGCTTGGCTTCAAAACAGAAACAGAGAGAGAGAGACAGACAGACAGACAGACAGACAGACAGACCGATAGACAGATTTTCACTGGCCCTGAGCCCTGCTCCAAAGACAGGCCCTCTGTTTTCCCTGGCTTGTTCTCCCTCCCATGCTGTGCCTCTGGCTGTACTCCTGATCATTCTCAAGGGACACAAGCTGTCCTTGTCGCTTTCTTTTTGCTACGATGGAAGATTCACCACCTACAACTTAAAAGAGGAGAGGTTTCTTTTAGTTCATGTTTCAGTCAGTAGTCAGTGGGCTCCGGTGCAGGACAGCGTGGCAGAGGGACCTAGCGGAGGAGAGCTGCTCCCAGCACGGTGAACAGGAAGCAGACAGCAACGGGAGGAGCTAGGGAGGGAGATGTGCTCAGGCCACACCCCCAGTGACGCCTTCTGGCCAGGCCCCGCCTCCCACCAGCAAGTCAGTTACATTACCCCCATCGTCCATTCACTTTAAAAGCGCAGGCTTTTGGGGTCATTTGAGATCTAAATGGTAACATCCCATTTCTGGCCCCCAGAAGACTCATGCCTTTAGTCCATCTCTAACCTGTGCAAATTTCTAACAGTTCGGTTTTCCTTTCGGCCGGAACCACCATCTTCCAGTAATTTGCCAAAATGACTTAACACAAAGGGCAAGAGGAGGGGAGCCCGGTATATGTTCTCCAGGCCTTTTAGAAAACATGGGGTCGTTCCTTTGGCCACTTACATGCAAATCTACAAAAAGGGTGGTATTGTAGACCTCAAGGGAATGGGTACTGTGCAAAAAGGAAAGCCTCACAAATGTTACCACGGCAAAACAGGGAGAGTCTACAGCGTTACCCAGCATGCTGTTGGCGGTGTTGTAAACAAGCAAGTTAAGGGCAAGACACTTGCCAGGAGGATTAATGTGCGTATTGGGCATATTAAACACTCAAAAAGTCACGACAGCTTCCTGAAACGTGTCAAGGAAGATGGTCAGAAAAAGAAGGAAGCCAAAGAGAAAGGTTCCTGGGTTCAACTGAAGCGCCTGCCTGCCCCTCCCGGAGAAGCGCACTTTGTGAGGACCAAGGGGAAGGAGCCTGAGTTCTTGGAACCTGTTCCCTATGAATTCATGGCATAAACTGGGGTGCTGCTCGGCCACTCAGTACCCAATTGGCAGCTTAGGTGTCCTAGGTCCCATGTAAAAATACAATCATCCTGTGTTGTAAGGGTGGATTTCTTAGTGGAATAGGTATGTGGTGCCTTCTTACCTCAGAAATACTTGCAGCAGACTTTCTCTGTACCTAGTAATTGTGTGTAGTCCATACTCTCCAGCGTTTTTCTTGCTGAAAGATTGCTGAGGTATTGTGCAGGTGTATACCCAAATAATCAAATATTTATAAGATATTTATATTGGCTTGGATATCCTGTAAATCATCATGGGGAAAAGATGTATCAAATTAAAGGAAGTCACTTCAGAAACAAATATAAGTCCATTTCAGTTAAATAAATGGTTTAAAGCATCAAAAACAATTTTTTTTTTCTAACAGTTCAGCAGTGCTGAGAAATCCATTTCCAAGATCATCTTTAAGACTTAAGAAAGGGGGCCAGCCAGATAGCTCAGTGGATTAAAGCCCTTGCTTAGGCAGACACAAGGGTCAGAGGTTCAATCCCCAGCCTGCTGTGCTGGCCCCGCCCCCAGGGTGCACAGAGACAGCAACTGAGACTGGGCGTGGTGGCCCTGCCTGTAACCCCAGTGCTTGGGAGGCTGAAAGCTCACTACAAGTCTGCTCTGTGTAGTGAGACCCTATAGACCCTGTAGACCCTGCCCAAAATACACACACAGAAAGACTTGAGAAAGGGCCAGGGATATAGGTCAATGGCATAAGGGCTTTCTGGTAAATGTAAGGTCCTGAGTTCAATTGCCAGTACAGAAAAAAAAAAAAGAAAAAAGGGAAAATCTTAGCTGTGAGTTCCTGTAAAACTTAAAAGAAACACTGCTGACATGCAGTGGCATGGGATAAACATTTCCATTCCAAAAGGGAGAAATGGGAGGGTAGAAGTGAATGGAACCAAAACAAGACACGAAAGCCTGACGGGGCATTAAGTCCTGTAGTTCCATGTCCAGTAGGTTGTGGCAACACAGGAGCTGCAGGCAGCTTAGGGGGCTTCCCCTCCCCCTTGAGCCCTCGCAGCTTCTCTCTTGAGATGCCTTTGCTCGCACCTTGTGGCTTTCCTCAGACAGCCCACAATCCTGGCTTCTCCAGCTTGCTGAGGTCGCCACTACCCTTTCGGGTTCACTTCACTTCCACAGCTTCAGCACTGCCCTCTCAAGGACACACTGCCAGTCCTCCCAGGTCTTCTGAAAAATGGGTGGAAGCCGCAGATTTTGCACCCTGTGTCTGTAAAGTGAGCACGACATGGGTGACACCAAGCCCTGCCACCACCTCAAGCAGTAGCTGGGCCCTCTCGTGCCATTGCTGCAGAGGCCTCTGAGTACTTGGACGGGTGAACAGTGAATCCAATCACAGAACAAGTTTTTAGGTGGCTTTTCTCAAGAAGTGTGCCCTAGGAGTGTTTCACTTCGCATTTTTGAGCCTGCAAAAACGTGGGACCTTACTGATTCCCATGAGGCCCTAAGGCCATCCTTCATAACGTCCTGATCCCTAACCCTAATCTTTTCAGCAATGAGGGTCTCCTCTGCTCCTACTTTATAGGGGTTTCTTTCATGGTGAAACTAAAAAACATTTTTGTTTGAGACAAGGTCTCACTATGCAGTTCAGGCTGGCCTCAAACTCATTCTTGCCCAAGATGGCCTTACACTCACAGTGACCCTCAAACCTTGGACTCCCGAATGTTGGGATCACAGGTATATGTCACCACACCCAGCCCCAAACACTATAATGAGATTTTTTTGCTCTTGATTTTGTGTAAACCTACTAAAAGCCCCCAACATTACCTGTGCCATATCTTCAACATTAGACTGCCTTGAAATTTCCTCTGCCAAAATAGTCTGCCACCCTTAATCTCAGTCACCCACAGAGCCTCAAAAACATAACAAAATGTAAAGATCTGTCAATACAAAGACCTGGCACCAAGTGGATTTGGCCTCGAGAACATTTTCAGCAGCAGTACTGGCTGAAAGAGGACACTGGGTTGGGATGAGGGTGACGTGACTGGGGGCCACTTGTCTCAGCTTCAGAACGTAAGAGAGGCGCCCTGGCATGCTCGTCTTCGGGGGAGCAGGCAGTCCTGATGTGGTTGGCAAACCCAGGCATGCATCAGGATCCCTGGGAGCTTGTTAAGGAACAAACCCTGGGCCCTGTCCTCACCTTAGAGGTGTGGGGACTGGCAAACTACATCGCCTGTGCTCCAGAGCTGATGTAAATATCATTGAGCTGAGGCAGAGAACTGAGAAGGTCATGCAGAAGGCAGGCAAGCAGCTGGCAGGACGCGCCTGAGCTCCGGCAGTGGTGAGAGGTAGGGCCAGACGCTCCAGCTTTGGGAAATGGACTCGGGCCGTAGGCCTCTGAGGCATCCATGGCTAGAGCAACACCTGAGGGCCGCCCTGTGTCAGCCTCCATGGGGCCCAGCAGGGAGTCAGTCCTCACCTTCGGGGTTGGGCCCTTACTTCTGTTGGCTCTTTCCTACCCCAGCAGATGGTGAGTGGGGTGTAACTGCAAACAGACATCAAGCTAAGTCTAGCAGACAGGGTTACATTTTCACCTCATGATCAAGCCTGAAACCCCGTGCTCCCCACAGGATTACCTTTACCCAGTTCCTCACCAGGTGCCGTGGCAGCAAGCCATAGAAGGGCTACTCCCAGTGAAACAGTAGCTCTTCCTGGGACTCTTGGACATAGCTTCTGCTCCTTACTAACCTGCCCCTTGGTCTACTACAAGGAAGGGCTTATTCCACTGAGCCGTCTCCCCGGCGCCCTTGGTCTACTACAGCATTCGTGCTGAACCTGCATTCGTGCTGAACCTGCTTTCTTCTCATATAAGGTGCTGTTCTCAAGCAGAAAGGCTTCTGTGCTGGGAGTCGAGCATCTCTATTCTGATGTTAGCTCAGCCAGGTTTTCCTGGTGACCCTGGAGCAGCAACTTCCCCTCTTTGGGCCTCTGTGAAAGGAGCAGAGGACACAGAGCTTCTCACATTTTAATAGGGTCGAAAACATTGAGGCAGAGAACACTCAAAAATCTGTCCCTCTACAACAGGAGCATATAAACTAGCAAAAACTGTCAGGGTCACGCTTACTGGCACCCAGAAAATAATGGACTGCTTAGGGATCAGATGCCTGAGAAAGAAAGCTCAGTCCTGTAAGGAATCTTTATGCTGCTCTTTAGCTTATCCCGTCTCTGGCTTGGCAGCAGCAGCAAAAACAAAAATCCCACATTCGGGATTGGAGAGATGGCTCAGTGGAATAAGTGCTTCCCTGGCAAGTGGAAGGGCCTGAGTTCAAGCCCCAGTTCCACAAAAAAAAAAAAAAAAAAAAAAGTACATAGCCGGGCGTGGTGGCGCATGCCTGTAATCCCAGCACTCGGGAGGCTGAGGCAGGAGGATTGTTGTGAGTTCGAGACCAGCCTGAGCTACAAAGTGAGCTTAAGGCCAGCCTGAACTGCATAGTGAGACCCTGTCTCAAAAAGACAAAAAAAAAAAAAAAAAAAAAAAAAAAAAAAAAAAAAAAAAAAAAA
>PVKA01029627.1:0-28096 GCA_004027165.1 Ctenomys sociabilis
GGACTATTTAACTCTAAAGCACAAGCAGGAAATTCTACATCTCTCAGAGGCATCTTCCCAAGCAACTTATTGTCATATATTATAGGGACACCAACGAGACATGTCTAAAGTCTCTTGGAAATTGAATGAGAATAAAAATGTGTATTAAGGCTGATAGGGAGGCAAGAAGAGCAGCCTTACAGCCCCCAAGATCCTAGCTTTATTCTCAGTTCCTGAGGAACCATTAAAATCAGTGTATACATCCCAGGAAGATAAACAGGCCTTAGGACAAGGAGAAATTAAAAAGGGATTCTGGTGGTATTTAGAAAATAAACTGGTACTTCCTCAAGGGACACAGGGAAGGCTATAAAACCCTTCATGATTCTTTCCATTATGGGCAAAGGGTGCCCCTTGGTCACTCAAATTTTCACAGGATTAGGATTACATGACTGCAGAGTTTGCCCATTCTGCCTACAGTAACCTTGGCAAGCCCAAACAAACCACCTTCTTTGTTAGACCCTGTAGAGAGGAGAGGGACATACTAAGGACTGGCAGCCAGACTTTATCCACATGCCACCATTTGAGGGATTTAAATAAATCCTGGTCCTTACTGACATTCTTACAGACTGGATTGATGCCTTCCTTACTCTTGAGGGGTGAAGCTTTCTTTACCTCAGGTATCTAAGACAAGATCACTGCTTCTCATGAGTTTGGCAGGGCCCCATAGAAGTGTGCCCAGCCCAGAGATCTTATGCACAATAGTGACTTGACTTTTGCTTGAAATAATATAGACAGTTTACTCTTATTCCCCATGAAGCCACCAAGGTATGCTGTTCTGCTAAAGATTAGATATTCTTAGGGCCGGCAGTATAGCTCAGCGAACTAAGAGCTTGCTTAGGTAAGCGCACTGGCCAGGGTTCGATCCCTGCTTTCGCATGCCCCGCCGGCCCCGCCTTCGGGTGCGCTGAACCCGGGCATGGTGGCACGAGCCTATAATCCCAGCCCTAGGGAGGCAGAAAGCAGGAGGATCACTATGAATGTGATCTGCACCCTGTACCAAAAAAAAGAGAAAAACCTTAAAAAAAAAAAAATTAGATATTCTTTCTGTCCCAGATTCTAGCCTTCCTTTAAACTCTCTATAAATTTATTCAGATGCTGATCATATAAGCAAATGTGCTGCAGGTGCTAGACAGTTCCTTTCTCTCATCAGGAGAAGAGGCTCCACCTGACCTCAGATTTTATATATTGATTCTTTCTATCTTTTTTTTTGTTGTTGTTTGGAACTGAGGATTGAACTCAGGCCCTTGTGCTTGCCAGGGAAGCACTTATTCCACTGAGCCATCTCTCCATCCCCTTGCATATTGATTCTTTTTTTTTTTTTTTTTTTTTTTTTTTTTTTTTTTTTTTTTTTTTTTTTTTTTTTTTTTTTTTTTTTCGTCTTTTTGAGACAGGGTCTCACTATGCAGTTTAGGCTGGCCTTAAGCTCACTTTGTAGCTCAGGCTGGTCTCGAACTCACAACAATCCTCCTGCCTCGGCCTCCCAAGTGCTGGGATTACAGGCATGCACCACCACGCCTGGCGCATATTGATTCTTGTCTTCATATCTTGTCATCCTTCCTCTGAAGTTTCAAGAGCTACAAAAGACAATATAGCCTGACAGTTCAGAAAAGGCAAAGGTGGTATTCAAGGTAGTCCTCATAGAAGTCACTGCCTGGTTTCCACAACCCTAATCCCTTCAGAGTGACCAGTTATCTTTTATCTCTCAATTCAGGGTACGATAAAGGCTTTAGGAATAAAGAACCATCTCCATTGTACATGTAGATCTTAGTCTTCTGGAAATATTGAGAGAATCAACAAGTTCTAAAGTGAACTGTAGTGAAACTTGCCAAGAGACTTGGCTCTAATTATTGCCCATAGCATTCACTAAGGTTGAAAAACTCCCTAAAAGTGGGCAATATGAGTCCATTTCAGGTGTCATATAAGAGGCCTTTCTGTCTTCTGATATGGTAATAGACCCAGAGACCCCCACACTCTCAAAATATCTTACTAGTCTGGGCCAATAACAACAGGCTAATCCTGACCTAATCCTCATGTTTGGGCTCTATATCCCCAGCCTAATAATAAAGTAATTCTCAGGGCCTGGGAGATAATGGCTCAGTGGAATAAGCACTTCCTTGTCAAGTGTAATGGCCTAAGTTCAATCCCTGGTTCTGCCAAAAATAAATAAATAAATAAATAAATAAATAAATAAATAAATACTTTTCCTGATAAACTCATCACCCTTTCTTCCATCAAATAAGCAGCTCAGTGGTCCTTTCCATATGTAACCCATTTCTTATGATATCCTGACAGGTTTTTCTTTATTTTTTAATTAATTAATTAATTTTAATAATTCTATTGAGAAAAAAATAGCAATTGGACAGTTTCAAAACCAATTAGGAGAGTTTCAGTAATTAATACATTACTTATTGTTGCCTTCATAGTAGTTATTCATAGTACAAGATGCAGACATGATATCCTGTTCACAAACAGTACAAATCTTTCTATTCACTGAATTAAGAGGATGTAGCTGTATATTTATCCTATTTTGAACATATAGATACAAAATGGTCCTTCATTTGTATCTCCTTTTTTTGTTTAGTTTTGTCAGAGAAGGGTATTCCACTGTCATTTAAATATTGTAGGTATGTGAATTCAGCAAAATATCCCAATATAGTCCAGTAGTCCATAATAGTAGTGGGTTGTCTGTAGGACTGGCAATGTCAGAAGTTGTTGACTTGAGCCTTTTACAGCTCAGACCAAGATAAAGCATGACCTATATAACAAGAAATGTAACTTCTGTATCTGACTATGTCAGTCAAATACCCTCAGGATTTAGCCTGAAACCCTGTACAGCAGTTTGTAGATCCTTGTCAGTATCAGCCATGTGGATGAGTCATGGCCATTGCTTGACCAATTTGCTCTCCATGAAAGCCTGAGAGAATGTTTTCTCTCTGGGTTTTTACTTTTTCAACCCAGCCAATGAATCACCATATTCTAAGGGAGTTGAAGAAAACATAATCTCCAGTACGTAGAACCTATAACCTCTAAGTAAAAAGTAGTTATAGGAAGATGGAGACTTCCACTTCCTCAGCACCCAATAAATAGGGATTTCTGTCTCTTGGGGGAAATGAAGCATGATTGAGGCACGGGAAACTGTCTGGGGCAGTGGGCATGGTCCATCAATCCAAAGTTGTAGGACATATCTACAGAATAGCTCCCAAAGCCTTGCATGGGGAACCAATCAGAAAGTGCTATCTTCAGTTTTTCCTGTGAGAACCCAATCTTGTTTTTCATAGGACGGCCTAAACCTGACATTAGCTGGAGGATTGGGAGATACAAAAGACAACTAACATTTTCCTCATGGGCGCTGTGCTTTCTCTGTTACAGTGGTTCACTCTTACCCTGTATACTTTTCCTATGTTTAGTTGGCTCAAACTTGCTCTGCAGAGCATGTTTCTTTTCTTTTCATATCATTAATAAATATAAAACCTTGTTACCTTTTGTTCTTGCTGTGATCAATTCTTTATTCAGCACAGAAAGAAATTCTAGAAAGAAATTCCAGCATCCTATAACATAGTCATAATAAGGTAAGGTAGACTATATATCCTATCATGGGCCATAACACAAACCTTCACAAATTTAAAAGAATTAAAATTATAATCAAAGATCAAAAACCTTTCCATAATAGAATCCAACTAGTAATCAGTTAGTAACAGAAAGATACTAGGAAAACCTCAAAATAACTTGAAATTAAGCAACATATTCTTCAATAATCCATGTGCCAAGGAGGAAGTTTCAAAGGAAAAGTTCAAAATATGTTAAAGCAAATGAAAATACAATATATTAAAAAAATGCTTGGGTCTCAACTAAAGCAGCACTTGTAGGAAAGTTTATAGCAATAAGAAAGGGTTAAGGTAGAGCGAGGCAGTACAGCATGTGTGATTAGAATGCATGAGTCCCTGGGCTTGATGCCTAGCACTAAAAAGTAACTTCTCTCAAATCTACACCAAATCTTCACCTCAAGAAACCAGAAAAAGAGTAAAGTAAACCCAAAGCAATCAAATCAAAAGCTAGTACTTAGGAAAGATCAATACAATTGATAAAAATAGCAAGGCTGACAAAAGAGGAAGCAAGAGAGAAAAGGGAAGAGAATTGAGAATGGAGGAGGAGAAGGAAAGGTAAGGAGGGACAAAATTTACCTCTATCAGGAATGAAATGATCACAGACAACTGGAAATATGCATGCAACGCTATACACAGCAATCCAACAATTTAGATGAACTACCAATTCCTCAAAAGCTACCAAGTCCCAAAATCTCCCAAGATTAAATAGATAACTTGAATAGTCTCATAACTACAATAGATATTGAGTCAATATTTTAAAACCTTTTTGTTAAGTAGGTAGGTAGGTAGGTATACATTAACAGGCTTCAGGAACAAATGGTCACAGTGGTGTGGTGTTAAAATAGTACACACTGCCCATTGAGAAAAGAAATAAGGGCACCAGTGTATAGCACATTTGTAATTATTTGTTAGATCTTAAGCTAAAGCAGTCCCACAGAGCATGACATTTTAAGGTTACCAATCATGTATAATCCTATCATAACCAGCCACATGGCTAGTTAGTTTCAAAACAAGACATAGGCATAGCTGACTGCCATAGCATACAGCCCAATGATACCAGGATTGAATCTTTTTTATTTTATTCATTTTTTTATTTTTTTATGTATTTAGGACAGGGTTTTTAGGGTCTATAGGGTCTCACTAAGGAGATCAGACTCGTGGTGATTCTCCTGCCTTTCAGCCTCCCAAACATGGGGATTATAGATAGGTGCACGCCACCACTCCCAGTCTCTGTCTCCATCAGGCAGGGCCAGCACAGCTCTCTGGGGATCGAATCCTGACCGCTGTGCTCTGCCTAAGCAAGCGCTTTAGTCCGCTGAACTATCAGGCCCACTTGAAATGCTCTTTAAAGAACCTCCTTCTTTGAGCTGGGTGCTGGCTTAAACTATAAACTTATCTTTGGAAGTTTCTTTCCTGATTAAAGTATCTGAGGAAACAATGACTATCTGAAAGGACAGGAAGACATTTTGCAATTCCAAAGCAACTTCTAAGTAAAACATCACTAAACATCATGCTTCCCATGGTTCCCTGAACCCCAGGAGTAACTACTGTGTACATAAAAAGGTATCAGAATTCACACTCAGGACAGATGCCTTCCTGGCATTCTTTGCCTTCAGACTTGAAGAAGTAACTCTGTATCTACTTTACAATAAATTCTATCTATAATTCTGTAAGCCTACATGTCTTCCCTCAACACTTTCATTAATGGCATGAGGGGATAGCGAGGGGACGATTCCGTAATGCCTCAGGACCTGTCAAGTCCCAGCTTCTTGGTGACATTTTTTTCTTTGCTTTTGCCTGAAATTTGTTCATTTTATTATATCACTTTAAAAGACATTTTTAAGGCAATTAGGACATTTATTTGAAATATTTCATTTCTTCCTATGAAAAGAATAAAAAGTTAACCTGTCTGGTTTCAATTTGTCATTTTATCATTCCTTTAGAATTAATTCTTATCTCTTATTTGTTTTTTATTTTATTTTATTTGGTAACATTTTGATAAATTTCTAGGCCTGGATGGTTCTTCTACTGAAGTCTGTCAAACAAAAGAATAAGCACAAGTTTATACCATATATTTTAAGAAATAAAAGGAGGAAATAACTTATAAGACTTTTAATAGGGTGACAGGATGAAAAGTTCATACATACAATCTTATTTCGATAGACTGGTAATGAATATGTTGCAATTTAAATTAGAAATATACAATCATTCAGAATTCTTTTTTAAAAGCTTCCAACCCCCAGAATTTCAGTCTACATCTTAAAAACCATATCCAGGACATGAAATCATAGAAAATCATAGCACCCTGATGGACACATCAGAAAAAGTGTACTTATGGACTCATTCACACACTGAAAATATCAGTTCTCCCCAAATTCTGTCAAAATCTCAGAATTTTTTGTAGATGTTTCAAATTTTCATGGAAATGTTAGGAAAACATGAGGAAAGAAAACTTGGTGAATCACACTAATATTCTAAAGACCATGCAGCAATGGTAGAGACTGATCCACAGATAGTGGCCCAGAAATAGAAGCACACAGCACATCCGGCTGAGTCCACAGAAGGGGAGAAACAAGCCAATGGGAAACATTCTTCTATAGCAGTTGTTAGAGTAACTGTACACAATAGACAAAAAACGAACCTGGACCTAAACTTCACACTTGATATAAAAAGTAATTCAAAATGGGTATCTCCAAGTGTGAACATTAAACCATGAATCTTTTGAAAGAGAATACTAGAGAGAACCTTTGTGATTTGGGGCCAGGTGGTGTTCTTGGACATGACACCAAAGTCATGACCCCTCAAAGAAAACTATCAATAAATTAGATTTTGTCAAAACCAAATCATTTTTTTCAAGAAAGACCCTGTGAAGGGGGATAAAATACAAGGTATAGACTAGGAAAAAAGATATCTGCAATTAATAATTATGACAAGGAATTTATATCCAGAAAACAAAGAACTCTCTAAATAACAACAGTAAGAAAATTAGGAATCCAATTAGAAAGATGTATAAAAATACTTAATCAAACTGGGCATTTAGCTCAATGGCACAGCACCTGTCTGACAAGCATGAGGTCATGAGTTTGATTCCTGACACCAAAAAAGAATTTTAAAATAAAAAATAAAAAAAATTCATCAGACAGGTTACTCAAATTATATTCAGTGTTAAGGACCTGAAAACATGTTCCACATTATTGGTCACTGGAAAAGTACAAATTAAAGTCATGATGACATGCTACTATACACTTAATGATGTTAAAAAGAAAGACACCCCCCACAATACCAATTGATTGGATTTCTTATATACATCAGTGGTGAGAATATAACTTGGTCCTCTGAAAGAGTTTGGCAATTTGTTACAGACTTGCAGCAAGAATCAACAGTTGTATCCATAGATATTTTTTTCTACCAAAATAAAAATATTTTATTTTTTATTCACCACTCAAAAGCCAGTACACAAATGTTTATAGCAACTTTCTTTGAACAGATAACTAGAAATAACAAAAGGTTTTTTATATGTGAATATTAAGCTATGGGCCAGACATAAAATGGAATATTTCTGAACAGTAAACAGAACCCTTTATGCACACAACAGATGAAGGCGATTTTGAGGCCATTACTCTGAATAAGAGTGGGGGCTCAATCTCAAAAGGTTATGTATGTACTGGATGATTCCATTTATGTAAAATTACTGAAATGACAAAATTATACTAGTAGAGGACAGAAAAGTGGTTTCCAGGGATAGTATTTGTGGAGAGGGTATGATTTAAAATAGCAGCACAAATAGTTCTATAGAATGATTATTATATAGTTACATGCATCTGTGTATGTGATTAAATTTCATAAAACTACAAATAAAAATGTAAAATTCAAAAAGGTCCCCAGGTAACAGTACTGTTGTACAAACATCACTTCTTAGTCTTGATAATGTACAATGATTTAGCATTGGGGGAGCTGGAAGATTATGGTTATTGATACACACGATTTCTCAATCTTACTCTTAGAATTCCTTATGAGTATGCAATTATTTTTAAATACACCTTTAAAAACTGGTGTACAGAGGCTTCTAAATACAATTCAAAGTCCTTAATCTCTACTCAGTCAGCTTTTTCTCTTTATGCTTGTGAGCGATTGATTATAAAGAAGGATCCCAATTCCAGTGATTCCCTTAAGCCAAGGTGAATTTTACTTAATAATGAAAAGACAAACTCATCAAACCAACTTGGAAGGACTGTAAAATCCTAGTTGTTGGGAGCGGTGCAAGCAGCAGCTTGGGATCCCTGGGTAACAATGTAACAGCTTGGCGCTCCTTGTGGGTTCCGCCTTGGTATGTTCGGAATAACAGGAAGTAGAGTGTGGCCCTGCCCTGTCTGTCGATCAGGACAGAATGAGGGGGGCTGCCTGGCAACAGAGCGTGATTGGTTGTACGCTTGTATGTGGCTGCTGATGATTGGCTTAGCTATACTATATAAACGGCTGTGCTTCCGCAATAAAGCGAGAGCTCCCCTTCTAAGAAGAAGGCAAGGTGTGTCTGAGTTTTCCTTTCTGCGCCCGACAACTGGCGCCCGACACCTAGTGTTTCTATAATTATAAATTGTTTTTTTAAAAAACAGAATTTCAAAATGACCGCCGGCTTGGGTACTCTTTTATTTCCTCCTTTTCCCTCTTCTCTTTCCTCTACCTCCATCCTTGGAAGGGCTGTTCCAATTAACTAGAAAGCATCTTGAGGCTAGTTATATACTCATTTTGTCCAGAAAAAAACTCAAGCAATCTTGAGTTTTATTCACACTAGTCTTTCAGGTTCATTACATAGAAAATCAGTTTCATTAGTGAAGAGTTCATGTAATACTTCTGATCACATCCTTTTGGATAAATTGAAATGATTTCAGCTTCAAACAGCTCTCTTATCTCATTGATTTTACCATCATGAAAAAATATTAATGCAAAATACTAGTTTGTGTAAGATTGAATGTTTCTAGGTTTTAAACCCTCTAATACTAGTTTATGGGTCAACTTGATTTGATCACAGAATTTTTATTGTGTTACAATCATAAAGGCTTAATGTGTACAATGAATTGTAGTTTTCATGGCATATGTAACATTAAGAATTCAGGTTATTATTAAGTAAAGCTCATTAATAAGTATTATTTGAATATTTTGACAGTTTCTAAATAAAAAGAAGTTTCACTAGTTATTAAACATCATTTTATCCTTATCTCTTACTGTTACATGTTATAGAGTAACCACAATAGAAGGCTTTGACAGTATTATTTTTTTCACTTTAAAATCTACCAATTTGATCCCCAGTACAAAAAAAAAAACCTATGGAAGATATACAAATGTATAGTCACGAAGTGTTCTCAATATACACATCTCTACACAGCTTGTTTTAAACCAACATATCACCATTTGTAAGATGCAGCTAAAGTAGTGCATAGAGGAAAACTTTTAGCATTCCTAACTCAGGAAATAAAAGAGAAGGGAACACTTCCCAAGTCTTTTATGGGTCTCCATTTCCCAAATACAAAAATCAGATATATCAACTAAAGAAAATGACAGACCATGTTCTTCATGGATATAAAAACTATTTAATCAAGCATTACAAAATTCAATAAAAATATGGAAAAGGATGCTTCAATATTAACATTCCACTTGTTTCTTCACAATCCCTGTTAGTTGTCTTACTGCTAAGCTTATTGAGTGTCAGCTATGTGTCAGGAAGTTCCTGGACCCCGTGGATAGAGCAGTGCTCAAAACTATTACAGCCTCTGTTTCCACAATGCTTATATTTTGGAAGACTGAAATAACAAATGTAAAATGTGTCAGGAAAGTGTTAAGAGTAAAGTTATATAGTAGCTTAAGGGAAACAGGAAGCAGGAGGACTGAATGACAAGCTGGTCAGATATTGCTATTGTGCATGATTAAGGAAGGCTGTCTGATAACGTAATAATTGTGCCAAAGCAAAGAAAGAAATGAAGGATGAAGCTCATGGGTACCGGGAGTCAGTGCCACAGACGTGGAAAAGGACAAGCCCAGAGCTCTGATACTAGCTTGCTCGGTATATTTTAAGAAACTTCAGAGGAACAAGGGGGAGGGAGAATAGAGAAACAGGTACAGAGAAAGTAGAGAAGTTGAGATACAGGGCAAGTAGAGTGGCATGTGTAAGTCTGTGTGCACACACGTGCACACTCCAAATGTCAAGGTTCTTTTAGGTCATGGTATATTGAGTAGGATGAGAGCCTTTTGGGGGCATGGAAGAGTGAGTAACACGACAAGGAGAAGCTCTTGGTATATAAACCCTGATCAACACAGAATGAGAGAAAACATTCAGTCAGCACTTGCCAAGGAAGCAAGCTAATATGGCATGGATCCAGGGCCTTTTGGAAGCTCTCGTCAGTATTTTCTAAAAAAGATCTAAGTTTTTGATGACAGTTGGAGAAACTACCTAGCAGTATAAAACAATCTTATTTCAGAATTCTGGAGGCTGACTGGACTCAGCAAGGTTCTCATTCAAGACTTTTGGTCTGGCTGCAGTCAGGTGTAGTTGGTCTGAGTCATCTACACTTCCCGACTCAGTGTCTGGCAGTTGATGTGGTTTCTCTTAGCAAAGAAGTCTGTTCCCAGAGAAGTTTCCAAATCCAGCATTAAGTCAAACTCAAAAATATTAAGTAGTTGATTTCCAAAACTATAGCAAAAAAACACTTGACACTTTTCAAATATGTTGAATAGTAGTTTCAAATATATTGTCAGTAGGCTGATACCTGGAGGTATTACTGTGGTGTTCTTTACTTCAGTGTAATAGTATCAGTAAAAATATAAGATCTCAAGGCCTTGTAAAGAGCTTTGCAATCACCAGCTGTCCTTCAAGAGTCAATGGATTTGCTTGAGAACCCCTCTCAATGGACAACGAGGAAGACATGCTTGTTCATATTCAGCGGAAACATGGAGAATCCAAGGATCAGAGTGAGTGAGATCCATTCTTCCTCTGAAGCACAGCTCAATAGGGGTCTAATCATTAAATGGCTGTTTTTCCTTCATGTTCAGCTTCCATTGTAACCAATAAAACATCTTGCACTATTAAACAAATACATTATACAGAAAATGCTCTATAGTTTTAAAGGTATAAAAGATTAAATATTTGTGTTTCTTAAAATGAATGTTCAGTAGTACCAAGTAAAAAGCTATGGCAAGTTGAGATGGGTAAAATCCTACAACGAATGACCACAAAGGTCAACAATAAAAGCAGTTTTTCAACCTGAGTCTGACAGAATAGCTCCCACAAGAGTGGCAGTGGGAGCAAGACAGTTAGGGACATTTTGTCATCAAAGAACTGCACACTCAAGAACACACACCAAAATTTACAGGTGGATCCTTGGAGCAGACTCCCAAGACTGTGCCCCAACCATGTAGCTCAGTGGTAGAGAGAACACCCGCAGACATGAGGCTGAAAGACACACACTGAGAGACAAAGATGGGGAGGGAAGACACATAAGAGAGATCTCTAGAAATGTACCAAGGTGGAGATAGTCAGAAATATGTACTTACACATACTGATGTCAGACTCGACAAAGCTGTCTGAGCTAAAGGAGCAATGGTCCACTGTGTCCACGTATGGTCCAGAAAATATGAGCATAAAGATAAATAATCCAATTCTTTTATAATTACATATACATAATCACTTCAAAAACTCTACAGTCAATATGGATGACAGCCGCTGTCAAAATTACAAAACCAAAACCCCAGAAGGATAAGTATTAATAATCAATCATTGAGGAAATGCACATCAAAAGCAAAAGGATGATATTTAATAATAAATATTGATAAGGATGTGAGGATACTGCTGTTGGGAATGTAAATACTTTGCAGATAAAGGTGTGGTAATTCTCAAAAATAAACAATATTTACCATGTAACAATTCTACTCTGACAAACACAAATTAAAAAAATACACAAAATTGTACATTAATGCTCATGGCAGTGATTTTTTTCTCCTGGTACTGGGGATTGAACTCAAGACCTTGAGCTTGCCAGGCAGGCACTTATGCTGCTGAGATATCTCCCAGCAATACTATTTTTAATTGCTGATGACTGGATAATTCAAAGTCTCATCAACATACTGCATAGTATCTACTGAACAGCACATTTCCAAATGGTGAATTTCACAGTATGTCAATTGTGTACATTACAAATTGCAGAACAGAAAAATAGAATGATGGTAAACTTCTTGAGTAGACTTACGTAAGACAAAAACATGAGACCAAAGCAGTTAGAATCTTTAAAGTGATGAAAGGAAACAAGACAATCTAGAATCCTGTATGTAGCAAAATTTCAAAATTGCAGAATTTCAAGATTTACTATGATAGCAGCAAAAATCAAGACAGAAAAAAAAACTTGCCATAGACCGAGAAGCCAACTCTCTTGATAAAGATTTGTACGTGGGTTAAAAAAACTCTGCAACACAGCTATGAGATACAAAAGCCAATTTTAAAATGCAGTGCCCAGTCAGACTCCAGAGATGATTTAGGTCTAAGGGGTTTGGAAATTTGTTTCCCAAAAAACAATTACAATATTTGACAAAACTTTCAAAGCAATTTAAAAAAATCTTTTTATTTGGTACAGGGTCTTGCTATGCAACTCTGACTTGTAGGGATCCTTGTCTCAGCCTCCCCAGCATTAGATTATAGGTAGCACCACCACGCAGTTTTGGGGGCCAGCATGGCATTCAGCACCGGGGATCAAACTCAGGTCCTTCTGCTTGCCAGGCCAGCACTTAGGCCACTGAGCTATCTCCCCAGCCCCTCCAAGCAATTTTTTAAATGCTTGGAAGTTGATGAAAGGAATGCCACAACCACTTACTCCAGAAAGGTAAGAACGGAAACATCTGTAGTATTTCTTCCCGAGTCTGCTCCCATCTCTCCTTTTCCTAGACCCCACATTTGATGGCACTGTAGTTCTACTTGGGTTGAAAATTTTATAGCCTCAGTTGAATTTCAGGGGAACTGAAAACTCACTGTGTGTGTTTGTGTAGTGGTGGTGGCGATGATGGTGCTACTGGTAGTTGCTGATGGAAAAACACAGATCAAGGAAGGAATCAAGGAAGGTCATGTTACAGAGAACCTGAAAGTCAGAGGTATGGGTTGGAACAAGCCACAGATGTGCAGAATAAGAATGTCTCTGAGGAATGAGACAATCTAGTGTATAAGGATGCATGTATTTGACAAAGCAATTCCACTTCTGGATATTTACCTAAGACAACTGAAAACTCAGGTCCAAAGACCTGAAGTGAATATTCATAGTAGTGTATCACTCAAATTAGGTTAAAAAAAGTGGAAACAACCTAAATCTCAGGCAAAATGCAGTTTAATCAGAAAAGTGGAGCAAAACCCAGGAAGCAGATTGTGAAAGGACAAAACAGAGAGCAAACACTCCCCAGTCATGCTCCTAGTGATCTGCCTCTTGACCAGGTCCTACTTCCTAAGATCACATTTGGCTATGATGCCCCCAGGATTCAATCAACCCTTCAAAAGCTCAGAGTACATGAGGTTTGGGAGAATATCCAGATAGAAACCTTAACATCAGTTAAATAAATTTAAAATGAAACCACAATAAAATGCCACTACCTACCACCAAAATTAAAGACTGCAATACCAAATTTTAGCAATAATGTGGCAAAACTGCAAAGCTGGTAGGAATGGGTTAGGCACTTTGGAGATCAGTTTGGCAGTATTATATAAACAAATATCACACAACTCAGCAACTTTATGTCTTTATTGAAAAGAAATCATATTACTCACAAAGATTGTAAATAAATGTTTATAACCACTTTATTCGTAATAGCCTCAAACTAAAAACAGGTCAGGTCCTCACCAACAGGAGAATGATAACAAAGTATAAGATATTCATACAATGGAATACTACTCAGCAAATGAATTACAGTCAAGCAACAACAATGGATGCTTCTCAGATACTACACTAAGTAAAACAAAATACATACTGATTTCATCTAGTATACACAATACAGTGCAGATCAATGGCTGTCTAGGGTTGAAGGTGGATGGGTAGGAAACGACTACATACACAGACACTTGAGGTAACTTTTGAGCTATGGTGGAAAGGTTCTGTTTTGGTTATGGTGTTAACACAGCTATGTGTATCTGCCCTAATCCATCAGATAGTACACTTAACACAAGTCCTTCTGTTGCTTGTAAATTATAACCTAATAAAGTTGTCCTGAACAAAGAGTGAAGACAAAAAAATTGCTAATACGTACTAATACTGCTCTGAGGAAACCAGCCTCTAAAGGTGGAACTGGGTTAACAGTCTGGCTGGCTCCATTGTGATCCTACATCTGTAGTACTCCCATCTGCTTTCACCTTGTTTTCAGCAGCAATGATACACATCAGGGTCTGGCACAAGACTGAACCCAGGACCAACTGCCCCTTAAAAGGGCTTTACAATGTCATTTTATAACTGTACTTTTTTAAAGGTCTAATATAAATCCTTATTCCAGGACCATTTAAAATATTTGTTTGTTATACTATAACTGATTATTACCTGATTACCAGTCTTTTTGCTACCAATATGAAACCATAGTTCTAGAACTATCCTTTCTCACCTATCAGTGTATATAATATACAGTACCATATAACAACATTCAGTAGTTACATGCTAAATAGATAAAGCAACACTTCAATTCATCCTGCATCTTTTTCAAGTAATTCATCATATACCTTTTCAGGATGAGATGTCTCACCAAAGTCAGTCTAAGTACTCACATTCTTAGGCCTTAGTGGCTTTATAGTAACAGGTCTAAGAGATTACTTGTATATCATTAACATTTTTTATTCCTGATCCTTAATTTGTGTCCCCAGTTGCTAATGGGAACCTAATGAACTCAGTGGTAGGAGCTATTTCAGGAGAGAAATAAATACAATAAATACAGGATGAAGACATCATTTCTCAGTTTTGAACATCAAAAACAACCTTTTAAATCCAAAGGGTTGGGCTGGCAAGATAGCTCAGTGGACTAAAGTGCCTGCTTAGGCAAGTGCAAGGACAGTGGTTCGATCCCCGGCACCACATGCTGCACCAACCTCTCCCATCCCACCCACAGGGTGGGCCGAGCAGGTCAGAGTCTGGGCGTAATGGCACACATCTGTAATCCCAATGCTGGGGAGGCTGAAAACAGGAGGATCACTATGAGTCCAAGCTGCATAGTGAGATCCTGTAACAACCAAATACATTAAAATCCAAAGGGTTTATTGAAGTACAATTTCACTATGAAAATAAAGATCAGATCTTGGCTCAATCAGGTAGGAAGAAGAATTCATAAATACCACCTGAGTAGTTTTCTTACCCAAAGCCAAGAGATCAACTAAGCAGGAAAAAAATTATGGGGGTTTAGCAAGAGTTTATGTAGAGGTCTGAGCCCAACTTAGCATCTTTTCTTCCTTATTATCAGGCACCCTATTTTGGCCTATATAAGGAAATTCTAGATAATATATACATTAGCGATACAACAGAATCATACATGAATGATTACCTTAGAAATTCCGTGGTGGTGGTGATAGTGTGTGTGTGGGCAGGTATTGAGGACTTAACAGATATAAAGTTATCTGTTTTTCTCTTTCCCTACTGAATTAATGTTTTTAGAGCCAGGTGTTAATCATTGATTCCAATCTCAAAGTGTGTAACATCCATCTTCCCAGTACGTAGCCCATCTTTATGGACAAATTTTTTGCCAACTCCTAAGTCTGACTCAATTTACCATGGCACTTGGGCACAGAATGCCTAGACCAGCTAGGCAATATACTACTAAAGAGAACTTAAGACTTAACTCAGGCTGTCTCTCATGCTAAATTTTGCAGTCTCCATTTTGTGAGTATAGGTTTTATGGACAAGCTTCTACAACTGGAAGGTGTGACATAAAAACTAACATGATTCAACCAACATGCAACAAAATGAACCAGAGATACCACCTGCAACCCTCAAACATATCAACTTTTATTAAACTGACCAGTTAACTAAAGCCCATCTGTCTTCAAAAAGTGGCAATCATGGTGAAAGCCAAGATTATCAGGGTAAATGCACTGTTCTCATTTTAAAGAAGCTGAGAAATTTCCACAATTCAGTAACAATATGGAACAAGTTCTATTCCTGTGTAGTATTTAAATCAACTTTAAAAAAGACCAAAGAGTCTTCACAATATTGGCACTTAAAAGCCTTCTGAAATATTCAGGGACAAGAGCAGAAAAACTTCCCAGACTTCTCTGCTATACAATACAGTGCCCAGTAATCACTCACCTCTTCTACCCCTTAAAATGTGGCTAGTTCCAAACAGAAATATGTTCTAAGCATGAAATACTCTAGATTTCAAAAACTGAAAAAAAAAGAATCTAACATAACACCTGATTTTTTTTTTTTTTTAATATTGATTCAATGCTAAAATAACTGGAAACTTAAAATTGCCTAGGAAGGCTTTGGCCATGCTGAGCCCCAACAATAGAGAATCTATAACATTTGACTTTCTGGAAATAATGTGAATATATGGACAATGAATAGCCCTAGCACTAATAAATTTAGTAACATTCTAAGTATTAATGAACTACCTTGAAAAATTTATGATTTATACTTGGTATTTTCTGAAACACAAATTTACACTGCTAATATTGTACAGCCAGTCAACTTTCAGGTACCTACGTAGCCACAAATTACCAAAGCAATCAGAAAAGTCTTAAATTCTCAAACTTACTTTGTTGGAAGGCTATTTTTTGGTTAAGTACTCCTTAAACCTAATAAAATAATAAGTAGTAAACCCAAAAGTTCACAGAAACTAGTATAATAGTAATAAGGCACTAAATGGCAGAATTAAAAAAAAAACTTTAATTACAGTAGCATTATATTGCAAAAGTCATTTTAAAACATTTTCTGTGGCAAATCTCCAACGTGACATAAAAGGTTTCCAACTTTTTAGGATATACATTTTAATCATTAATTTTCTATCATTCTCACAGTCCTTGCTGTCCTAAAGTCCCAAGTTATCTACAAGGGAACCTTTGAATCAACTTGGAAAAAGCTATGAAAATTTGCCATTAGTGTTCCCATGAATATGCTGCATTGGGTAATTTGTGGGTGGAGTTTTTCCTCCTTGACCTACAAGGCTATTCCAAGGTTGCCGCTCCTCAAATAACTAAATATGTTTGCCAGTCCTCACTTCCTGTCCTTTGCTGAACAAAATCATGATGTGGTCAATGGCAACCCATAGCTTTCTAAGTAATGTGTCTCCTTTGGTCCTCTTCTGGGCAAGTCTAACTCAACCTACCTTTAACAGCAACATCCACCAGGGCAACAGGATTCATGTTTCCCATATATCTACTTTTATGAAAACCATTTCCAACCACAGCTTTACTTTTTGCTGCAAAGAACTGAGAAGCTAGGTATAGTGCAAAGTGGATGGGATGAATAAAACAAATACAAAAACCTCAAGAATGTTTGTTTGGCTTCATCTCACCATTTCAGTTCAGAAAATCTGGGAACGCATGGCTCCATTCCAACAGGCATCTAGAGCTACTGGCTAGAGAGGACTCTAGGACCAATACCACCAAGCTGGGTGTTGTTAAACTAGTTTTGAGTACCCTCCTTGTGATGGACTTTCACAATGTTGTCTATATTTGGGTGTAGGTACTCCCTGAACCCTAACAGACATATACATATATCAACTGTCTCGGCATTTTTCTCAAGTGTCTGATATTTGAAATTCAATTTCTTCATTTTACAATTTGTGCTTTTCTCTGGTTTTCTGGGATATTACCAACATAATCAACTTTCTCTACATAGGGATTCAATCCTTCAGTAAGTGGGGAAAGTACAACTAAAAGCTGTCCTGGTTTCTCTATGTACACACACACACACACACACACACACACACACACACACACACACACACAAAGTGACTGTCAGGATGAGTCCATTCTCTAAAAATTGAAAGTTCTATCTTTGGCTTCTCTACTGTCAATGCTTTAACTCTGCTGGTTTGGTCTGAATTACTCTAAATTTCCTCACAGGTCTCTGCCTCCAGACTATCCTCCATGAAATGTAAATGTGATTTATCTTTTCCTGCTTAAAATCTATCTACTTTGATGTACACATGATTTGTCACTTGCTTAACTTTCTAGACAGTAACTTTCAATAATGCCATACTTTTCTCAGTCTAAATGATGTGCCAAGCCTTCTGCCTTGAGAATACTCTACAAAATTCTTACTTGGTATGCTCCTTTATCCACATCCCTTCTACAGCTACACTACTGTTATTAAAGACTTAAAAATTTTGTTTAGAGTTTCACAACTCTAAAACTTCAAAATACCTTGCATGTATGTCTCCATCTTATGCTTGTTTACTGATTTGCTTTATCTGTTAAAAACTAAGTTTGTAGGCTGAGGAAAAAGTTTGATTATTTTTCGATTATAAGTTCAATCACAAGTTTGATTACTGGCTGGGCAACTTTTCTAGACCCTGTATCAAAATTTAAAAAAAGAAAAATATCTATGGTTGTAGAACTCAGGGATTAGAAAGACCACTCAGTTCAAAGCCTGGTACTTCCAAAAAACAAGTTCATATATATCAGCTATCTTTCACATCTATATCCTTGGTCCCCATTGTACACAGTATCAAAGAATGCTTAGTAACTGTTGATTTTAGATAAGAATGGAAATGAGAAACCCTAATGCTCTCTATTATATGTTGGTTTCTTTATACACAATAGTTAGCATCTACGATATTACTACCACATTTCAAGAATTGACAAAATAACAAAAATTACAAATAAACAAATATACTTTTACTTATGCTAACCACCAACATTAATAAGAAATTATTATATAACTGGTCTTGTATATCTTTCCATAAAATTCAACAATCCTGATATAGGAAGGTAAAACACAGAAAAATTATCTTGTCCAATGTTCAGAGATGCAAGACCAGACAGTCTAGCTCTAAAACTCACGTTAATTATATTACTAATTTCAATATTTTCTGTATAACAAAAATTGGGCTTCCAAAGATTACTCTTCCTTTAAAACATGACATTTTACTAAATGTAATAAATTTGAAGTTATGACTGTGCACTGCTGTCTTTACCTAAAATTTAATAGCTCTCTACTCATATTTCAACTATAAAATTTATGGCTAGGTTTTACAATAGAAATGTCACAGTATGTCTTGTCTTATTGTTAAGGTAATGAAGAAATCTTTTTCTATTACTCATAAGCTATTACATTTCAACATCAAGTTTTAAATTTAATTTTGTGGCAATGAAAACTAAGGATGATATGACATCAGTTAACTCATGATGACTTCATTCATTTTTTTTTATTACAATGTATTATAAACTTAATGCATTAAGGATATGACAATTTTCCTCAAAAGCACCCTCTTACTGTTTCTAAATAAAGGGATAATTTAGCAAGATCATTTGGAAGTCTTATTAAAATATTAACAACTGATCCATTTTAGTTTACAATGTAATACCAGCTGTTACCAATACATTTTCTCTGTTGTGTTTGATGCTTTTGATACTCTAACAGAAAAATACTTTTTAATAGAGGAAATTAAGAGGTATCACAGATGAGCTGTGGAAACCATGAGTAAAGCAGTAGAGCGAATTACCATGATTTTCCAGTAAGTCATAAAAAAATTTAATGAACTGATAATACAATCATATTCCAATGTATCTCCCTATGGAGTTTGCTAACTGTATTATATAGTCCCAGGTCCTCAAGATTGACAAAAAGGAAATGTTTTTGAGATTCTAGTACCAGATTTACTGAAAATAGGATGCAAATAGATGTGTAAGTTTACCAAACTTAAATAAATCAGTGTCTATCAATTTCAACAAACTTAATCAGAATATGTAGATATGAGCTCTTAAGTAATAGGAAGACCGAAGTCAATTCTGATGCCAAGAGTTGGGGTCTGACACGTGATTTACTGTAAAGTACAGATCTAAAAACAATGGCAGTTAATGGATACTACAGTATTAATTTCTTTTCATTTATTTCTGGGACACTAGTTCACACTGTTCTTTAATTCTCAATAGAGAACCAAGAATCTATCTTCTTAGTAACTACTGATGATAGTTTGACAATTTAAAAATAAACCAACTCTTATAGCCTCCTACTGTCCTAAGAAAATGATCTGACTTAGGAGACCAAGTATTTCCCATTTAATACAGGAATTCTGTTTCCCAGTTTATGTGAAACATTCACAGAATATAGTGCTCAATTTTGTTGGAGAAATTGCCAAAAATCATTTTGCCAGCTGTTCTTGATCAGTACTAGGAGTACACCAACTAGCCATTTCCTGGAAACAAAACTAATTAGCAACCCAGTTTCATAATGAAAAGACATGAGTAAAAAAGACAGCAAGAATATAAAATGTTATTTATAATACAGCCAAAATAATTAATAATAATCAGAAGTTACACTGCTCAGGAAAAAAAATAGGTAAGTGGGCCAAAACCAAAGTTACCAACATGCTAGAATATTTTGTTTTCTGAACTAAGAAAATATCTACACAGGAACACTGGAACAAAGGACACTTCACATTTAATTGTTATCACTACATACCAAGTTTATAAGAAAATAACCCAAATGAACTAGAAAAATTAAGCATCAAACTTCACCCATATTTAATAAGCACCAATTACCTTTAAGTAATAGTTTTATATAGTTCCCCAAAATCTGATTAAAACGAGAACTTACTCTATAAAGAATAAGATGATTTGGGTGTTACTATCAATGCATAGAGTGGATTTCAATGATCTGTTGAATTCAATTATTACTAAATTTTTAAAAAAGTTTCATGCTTTATTAAAAACTGCTTATTTTTAGGAAAGTTTCACTCTTCTACTCTCTAGTTCAGTACATAAAAGTAGGTAATATTTACAATGAATTTACAGTCTTCTTTAAAGGACTATCTCTATCCCAAATATTTTTGGAATATTTATCTAAATGATTGTTGTCAAACTTCACTATACTCAAGCTTTAGAACACAGGTATATGTAAAGCTTTGAAAAGACTTCTGTCATTTCATTCATGGATCCAAATGAAGTTTTTTTTAAGAGCCTTGCTATGTAGTCCAGGCTGGCCTCAAATGAGTGCCTCCTGAGTACTGAGATTACAGGTATGCACCATCATGCCTGGCCTTTTTGAAATACTTACCTCATGGAGATATGCTAAGCACAGCCCTCAGCTACTGTTGGGCTACACTCTACCGAAGTTATCTAGTGGGTGAGAAAAGAAATCATCACATAGTATTTAAAGAAATGTAACCCTCATACTAAGAAACTAGAACCCATATAAGTACTATGCAAGCTACCATTTAAGACTTCTTCAATGTTGTTTTTCCACTATCACAAAAATCAGTTGCAGAAACCAATGTTTATATTTCAGCTATAAACACTGCTCAAAACAATCTATCATCTGATTTGTGACTAAATTTTAAAAGCATATTAAACCTATGGCTAGTCAATTTCTCTGGCAAAGAGCCCAGAGTAAGACAGAACATTTTTATGTTCTCCTAAACATTTCGGGAAGGGGAAAAAAACATACCAAAGTAGGATGGGTTAAAATTGGCAATACATCCATTATGGACACGAGTGGCACTACAGTGAAATTTAAGAACATATTGCTTTCTATATACACAATGTGACCTTATTGGAAGGTGAGTATTTTACAAAAACTCTTGACTACCTAGACTTTAAACCTTGACTGTGTCTCCACCATAGTACTTTGTCATCAGTAGTTTCACCTGAATATTTAAATAACTAAAATCATTTTATGTCCTACTTCTACCATCCAGTGGCTGCATACAAATCCACAATTATTATAAGTGACGTTATATAGACTATTACCTATATACTTTCCAGAATAAAGAAACTAACTGAATAAAACCTGAAGCATTTTGAGCTTTAAAAAACAGGTTTCAATTTCTAAATTATTCCCTTTTAGGGCATTGCTGGAGACTGAATTTAAAGTAAAAATGCCAACTCTGAAATTTTTAACAAAAAAAAGTTTGCTTTAAAAAGACTAGAAAATACTGTTGTCACACAAATATAATAATCAAGTAGCACTTGACAATGACAAATACTGAACTTTCTTCAAAGTCACAGGAGCTTCTATTGTAGCAGGTGCAGCACAGATCTCTATGTCAGGGGCAAAATCGGATGAGGGAAAAGAAACTTCAATTTAAGCCAATATAGTTCAAAATGTAAAGTTAACAAATAAGTTACAACAGAAAACCAACTTCCAGGACAAGGTAAGCAGTTAACTATCACAGTTATAATAAATCTCTTAAGAATGGAACAAAATAATTATCACAACAATATATCAATCACAGAAAATAAATTATCCACATTTTAACAGTATTTTCTTGGGGGGGAATTATGACAGGAGCATGTGAAAGCTTACAAAGCTGAAGATGTGAAATAAAATTAAAGAAAAACTTTCCTTAGAACAGTATTTCTGGGGCCAGGAATGTAGCTCAGTGGCACAAGCGCCTGTCAAGTGCAAGGTCTTGAGTTCAATTCCAGGCACTCAAAACAATAATAACGATGATGATGATGACGACGACAACAACGATGACGATGACGACAATGACGACGATGATAATTCCACTGAAGGAAGAAGTAATTTTCCATTAACTGGTTTATAAAGCACCTATGAAACTGTGCTGTCAGCTGTCACAATGGAGGTTTTGGATTCTTTTAGCAATTGCAGCATAACAAAAGGCATTTCACAGCATAACTTTAGGGAAAATGTTATCTAGTCTAAAATCACACAGAAAGCAATTAAAAATTCTTTTAATTATTCATTATATACAATTTTTCTAGGTAGCAGCAGCTGCTCCTGTACTTGCCCTTTTGAAAAACATGAAACAGAAGCAACAGAGAAACAAAGGAAGATCAGAGTAGCAGTGTTAAATAAAAAAGCAAATAGTTAAAATACATTAAAGAGTTTAAAATAAGGAAACAGTACTGTGCAACTTTCAATTATACCAAGTAAAGTGCACTGCCTAAATATTCACTGATAACATTTTCCCTGTTGAAAATGCACAATCTACTTAATCAGTATTTTTGATATTTAAAAAAGACATTCACTATTATAGCCCCGAGGGCTATCTTCCAGTATTTTAACCATTCAGATGTATTTTGGGAAATATTTATTCACATAATTTTGCTTAATACATTTCTACACAAGATGAAATTAAAAATCTCTGTAACATTTTCAATTACAGTAACATCAATAAATTATAAATTAACAAAATTTTTATATTTGCTTTAAAAATCATTTATCAAATGCTAACTTCCAGATTATCTGGAAAATTAAAGATGCACATTGCTATAAATCTGGCATCCCAATTAAATTCTAACTTTTAAAAGCATATAAAATGTCCCTCTAATTTATTCCAAATTTCACTCCAGAAATTTTTATTTGACCTTTTTCATAAGTTACTAAGTTTATAACTTGCTAAACATTTTACCCAAATGTGGGAACTAAAAAGCTCAACAAAATAATTACATACGTGAAAAGAACAAACGAAAAATACCCGTTAAAAGAAAAGTCATTGTAGCTGGCAGCACATAAAATTGGTAATCATATTTAAAAGTTGCATAGCTGCGAGATGATTTGCTACTAACTACTGAGCAGTTTAATTTAGAAGGAAAACAATATATTTCATGAACTGCAATTCTATAATTACTTAAAATGTAATTATGTAACTTGATTTGCTCTTTGGACAGCATTCTGGAAATATTAAACCTTTAATTTAAAACTATCAACATATTTTAGCTTTCCTATGTAGAGACTTATTTTTCACACTTGCTGAAAAAAAAGAATGGAAGAACTTGAGATCACAGTCTACATTCAGAGACTGTTTTACTGCTTGATTACATTTCTTGGTTTTCACATTTAAGACTTTATAAGAAGTAAATTATGTTGCTTTTAATTTAAGAATAGATGAATGCTGGGGGAAATAGATCCCAAACTAAAACAAACAAACAAACATCAAACCAAAACACAAAAAAAGAGAAAAAATCAAAGCACAGCTAGTTGCGCAGCTCTAGAAAACTGAATAAAAAGTAAATCAACTTTTCAATCAGTTAACTTTGGCGTCTGAATACAAAATGTAGATCAGTATTATAACTATGTAGATGACTACTGAGGGATGTGCAGCATTTTCAAAATCCCTGTGTGTCCCTTATATGCAAGTTTGGTACACTGAGTTCTGTGATTACTGTCCTCTCTTCAGCAGCGTTATTTTCTTGTACAACTGTCCATCTCTCTATTACCAAATATCATAGAACTCAGATTTCTGGCTGAATAAGCCCACATTTTTATTTTTGAGAGACAGATCCGCAAGTCCTCTTAGATTATTCAAGCATCTTGAAGACAAGAAAACCTGTGTAAAAATAGAAAAATGCAGCTTAAACCCATAGTCCATAATAGTAACACACAAATCAAAGGACAACATTCATTTCCTTATGACTTTATGAACACTGAATCACTATAAAATTTAATACCTTTACTTATTACTTCAAAAACTCTCAAAGTTAGTGTTCTATAAAGGAACAGGTCAAGACACAAAAGGACCAAATTTTAAAATATCACAAAAGTCAGTCAATATATAATATAAATTGTTCTTCCATAAGGAACACTACATGAGTAAAGAGTATTACAAATACAAACATTCTCTCTTAATTTTTATAAATTTCTTCAAATGGCTAAAAATTCCCCAAATAAAAAACTAAATAATTTCCTGACTAAGACCTCAGATATTACTGTAGTTCTGTTTTGGCCTGATAATTAAATTCTTACACTGACAGATGTGTACTTGCTTTTTTAAAAAATGTTTTAAAACTGAACCCATTTTCAAATCCATATGCTTTTTTCTTTTTTTTTTTTTTTTTGTGCAACTGGGGATTGAACTCAGTCCCTTGTGCTTGCCAGGGAGGCAGCTAATTCCACTGAGCCATCTCACCAGCTCCTTCATATGCTTTTTAATCTAGGACAGGAAAAAGGATGGAAAGAATTTGATAAGTATTAAGTAGTCATAACAGAAGCAAAAATGTGAGTAAAAGATATTCCATATCTATAGATTCTTAAGAATGACTCAAGGTCTCTACAGACAGACCCCATTGGCTCAGATTTCAATGGAGAGCTGACTTGATAAGAGTTGATGAGCTGAGACAGCTCAGTGGCTTAAGTGTCTGCCTGGCAAACACAAGGTCCAAAGTTCAATCCTGGTAACCACAAAAAAAAAAAAAAAAAAAAAAAAAGTAGACTAGTTCAATCTTCTAGATACACATTAAAAAACTCAGGCTCTCTACCCTAAAAAGATACATATGGAAATAAATTTTGTTTAAGACTAACAGATATACATTTCCTAACCCTGGTATTTGGGATTAAATCAGGGTGCCTACCAATGAGTTGCACCCCTAGTGTCCTCTTTTAAAATCAATTTTGAGGTAACTGCAGTCCTACTGCCTCAGCCTCTCGAGCTGGGGTTATAGGCTCCATGTTCAGCTGACAAGTATTTTACGATGTGAGATGTGTGTTGCAAATACACTGTAAGTTCATTGTAAAACTAGGGAAAAAATTCAAGGATGAGACCATGAAAGAAAGTAATTTCTATCATAGAATTCCACTTCAGAAAAAAATGTATTTACTGCACTATGGTCTAAATGTGTCTCCCCAAAATTTGTATGCTGAAAACCAATCTCTAGTACAATAGTATTTAATAAGACATAGGGCGCTTGGGAGTGATCAGTCATGAGGTAATGTCTTCAAGAATGGGTTTAATGTCCCTTCTACCATCCTAGAACATCCAGAAGGTGCTGTGAGGAACAAAAGTCTTCACCAGACACTGAATCTACTGGCTCCTTCATCTTAGACTTTCCAGTCTCCAGAACTGTGACCAATAAGTTTTTCTTCATTATAAATTAACTAAAATATTTTGTAATGGCAGCTTGAACACACTAAGACTCCAAATGAGAAAAATTATTTGTAGTTGATTTAGATACATTTGGCATGTAAAATAATACTAAGGTAAAAATTTCATTAACACTGACTTCAATACAGTAATATGGCAGTAGAGCATAGTGGAAGAAAGGCACTACTCAACTCATGGCATCCAGAAAGCAGCCAGGGAGGAAAGGACCAATGACCAATATAGTCCCCTTGGCCACACCTCTCTGACCCACCAATCAAAATGACAATCAAGCTTAAGGATCACAGTTACCTAAGAACACACCTAGGAAGTCCATGCTCAAATGTGTGGAATTTAATTCCACTTGCTAGTGGCATGACTTTGCCCTTTGGGTGCAATCTGCCTCTGATTTTGTTTTTTCTTCTTAAACCACTTTATTCAGATATGAAAGACATGAAAACCTGTATATATGTCACATGTTTAATTTGATGATCTTGGCACAACTATTTTTTTTTTTAACTTGGTAGACAAATGCTTCTTTTTTGTATTTAGGACAGGGCATACACAGCCTCACTGTGTAGATCTGACTCATAGTGATCCTCCCGTTTACAGTCTCCCAAGTGCTGGGATTACAAGTGTGCATCACCACACCCAGTCTCAATCACTGCCTCAGTGCACCCTAGGGGTGGGGCCGGCACAGCAGACCTGGGGATCAAACTCCTGGCCTGTGTCTGCCTAAGCAGGTGCTTAAGGCAAATGGTTTTCTACCACTGAACTTAGTCTCCAAGTTACTACAACTTGTTTCTTGGTGTCACAGAACTAACTGAACTGATCTGATCCTCAAGTCTCTCAATGAGAAGATGGGTAATGATATATATTTCAGTTTCTTAAAACTAAAAGTAAATGGGTTTTGAAGTGTAACAAGAAGCAACAGTTACTAAACATCTGAGTTTACTCAATGTAGAAAATTGTTTAATGCTGCTTCTTTCCTTGTTTTGTTTTTTTCTCTTCTTCTTGAGGGGTAAGGAATGTTGATGGAACCCAGGATCTCATTGAGCAACACCTTCAGGCCCTTTAATGTATTTTTTTTTAATTTGAGTTTTCTACACAGTAGTCTAACATAGTGCCTGAAACACATACTAGTATACATACACAAACACAACAGGCATCTAGAAATGTACATCAGTGAATAAATTAATAAATAAAACTGGTAGCTGAAGGGTAATTCAAGATAATTTTAAAAGTAATTACAACAAGAAAGGAACAATTACCTATAGCATAGGCATCTGATGCTTAATCTGAGGGATGCTCAGGGCAAGATCTATTTACTTCAAACCATTCATCTATGCAGCTAGAAAAAAAAACAGAAAAATTTATTTGTCTAGTTATTTATGTCATGATAGTCATAATAAAAATTCTTACTACTGAATGTTAATATGTCTTCAGAGAAAAAAAGGGTCAATTTTAATGACCATATCTGGCAAATAAGTAGAAGCAAATGCTTAGTATTTTTTGATTATTTTAAGCTATTAAAAAATCTTTGTAAGATAATGCTACTAAGTAGCTTAAAGCTTAAACAAAACAATTATTCCCAGTTTCAATTACCATTTTGCCAATATTCAAAATTAAAGGACAAATTTCAGAAAGACATTTTCTTTTCAAAATATTCTGTAAGTACCAACCTGTTCATGCCATCTATTAATATGATAAAAAAGCTAAATTTCAATCCTTGAGAACATATTACATTAATTTTAATTCTATCCCACTCTCCAATGCATATACATATGCAAACACACCATCATCCTTTTGCATTTCTAGAAGAGTGTATGATCTTATCTTACTAGTTAAATATTAGGGTTCGTATAATTATCTTCAGTGTAAACCTGTACACTATTGCAACAGTCAAAAACCACATATGATTATTTAAATTTAAATTCGTTAGGATTCAATTAAAGAAAAAGAATCCAGTTCCTCAGTCACTCTAGCCACATTTTACAGTTCAAGTGTTCATCAGAAACAAGGCTGGTAGGTGGACTGCAGGGATATAGAATATTTCCTTCACCTACAGAAAATTAATTCACAATGCTATGATAGATAAAAATCAAAGTCTTAAAAGGTTACCTAGCTTGCTCAACAGCCAGTAAGTAACCCAAGAGAAGAATGTCTAACATTCTCCTTGGTAGCTTACATCAAATTTGAATATGCCACAAAACTCTAATACATGGGTAATATATTGAAGGGCAAAATTGATATTTATCATTCTCATAACCTCAGAGGTTGATTTGGTAGGTGAAAATAATAAAAAGAACATAAAATATCTCATCTATGCAATTTTTTATCAAGTAAGGCAATTTCTGTTGCCATTAACACTTTTGTTCTCAAACCTATCCCTGCTAAGGCTTAAGACATTGTTTTATAGCTCTCTACCATTTGGCTTTAAAGTCCCCATTCTACCAGAATACCTCTAAAAA
>PVKA01029628.1:0-28101 GCA_004027165.1 Ctenomys sociabilis
ATATATATATATATATATATATATATATATATATATATATATATATATATATATACTCACACACACACATATATGTATATATAATTTTGTTGATAGTAAAGGGAATTTCTTGGATGAAAATAATGATGTAATATCATGACAACTTTAGAAAACATCTCAACATGAGGATGGACATAGACATTCCAAGCACAGTGCACACTGATTTCACTTATCGCTTGACTGTACTGAAGTCATCAGCGAAGAAGAATCAGAAGATACTGAAAGATACATTTGACTTTAAATCTTCCATCTGGAATTTCCTATTTGCATAGAATTCATTAGCCAGATTTTTTTGTGGAAAGTGTTACTCTACGGTGGGCATCTTTTAAAATGGATTTTGATTTTTTCCATTTAAATAATGGGAGTAGTCTTATGAGTTGAAAATGACAAACAACCAGGAAGAAGTAGTGTGTATATCAGGCTTCTGTTTATTTCCATGACATTAGAAATAAAGGTTAAAATTTTGAAAAGTTAGCTATAAAATATTTATTTTAGACAACATATAACATCCACTGTGCTTTTTTAAAATTTCGGTTCTTAAAAAATTATTTTTAGGGGCTTGGGCTGTAGCTCAGTGGCATATACACCTGCTTGGAAAATGTAAGGTCCTGAGTTTCATCCCCAGTTCTTAAATAAATAAATAAATAAATCTCATTTTTGCTTTCATGTTTAATGAGTCATCAAACTGTGAATGACAAAATCTTTCTGTAACTTTTCCTGATATAGTTACAATCTCACAGGGATATACATTTTGAAACACAAAGAAAAAATATTAATGAATACCACAGGAGTCACAAGAGTTAAATTTTTAAACACAAGGACTGCAGAGCTCTCACATTAAATCACAGTTTTGTTCATTAGAAGGTAGCTGTCTCATTTAAACTATCTGCCTCAATTTCATCATTAATGTCATTACTAATGTTAAATGACATTAATTATTGCACTTATCCTAAACTTGTTATGAGGCTAGAATGAATTAACATTTATGAAGGCCCTAAGAGTTCCTGGCACATGATAAATTCTAAATAATGTATTTACTGCATAAAAGTAAGTCTACTAAAGTTGTTATAGAGTCAAATTGTATAATTACATAGCAGGAATCTTACCATGTCCTAGTGATATATTCAAATTTTGAAGATCTTCTTTGTGAAGCTGAGATTGACAATTATTTCTTTGGCTTCTCTTTTGTGTAATATGGAAAAATAATCACTGACCTTACTTAAACAATAATGACATAATCTAGTTGATAAAGTTGTGAAGTTACTTGAAATAAAATTGACAGCACTATATCAAGTCATGAATCTCAGCATAACATTTAGAAAAATTATGTAAGCTCTATAAGAGTAGAATAGTTGCCTACCTATGAACACATATTTTATGCCTTTGGATTTATTATTAGACAGGAATTATGTCATAGTAGTTTAAATTAGACAAAAAATATTTTCTCTCAAGAGCCAGGTTAAAAAACATACCTATAAAGCTTGCTTACTCTAGGTTTAGAGGATGAATCTTAAAGATTGAGTGAGGTATTACCCTATCATTGCCATTTAATCAATGGACCTTGGATTAATTAGTTAACAAATCTGTACTCCATCATCTGAAAAAAATTGGGACTAAAGAAGTCCTTGAAACAGTTATGGGGATTAAAAGAACATAAATAGTTAAAGCACTTTTTGAGTTCCTGCACATATTAATGTACGAAAGTAAATTATTGATAATGAGTGGTGCATACTTAAATGAAAGATAGAATTTTAGAAAACTACATTTCAGCTGACATCTCAATTAATATTTTAAAAACATAATGTTGCATAACTTGCTCCTTGGTCTTTCTGGCATAACCATTGCCATCAATCTGTGTTCCGGACGATTTAAAACTAATGGAAACTTTCAGTATCTTATTTAACTTCTTATAATCTCATTTTATAAACTACCCTTTTCTTGTAGTGCTTTCTTTTTTTTCTGCAAAAATGTGGCAAAGCTCAAAGTACCTACCACAAAAACTTTGAAAAAGCTGTAGAACCACTTGAATTTGTTTATTTGTTTTGTATTTTAGGGAGTTGTCTACAGGGTGTTCAGGGTCTCACTACTAGATGGACTCCTAGTGATCTGCGTGTTTGCAGGCATGCACCACCACTCCCAGTCTCCATTTGAATTTAAAAATAAAAAGATTAGAAGTTCTCTATATAAACACAAAGATGGAATTCTGAACAGAAACATGGATTGTGGCCAGGAAGTCAGGTACTGTAGGGCTCCCCTTGTGTGGCACCCCTAGGAGCCGTAAAGAGACCTGTTCCATTTTATCGCTGTACCACATCACTTATATTTTATCAATTAACTACTTGAAAGCAGGAGCTGTATTTTACTCATCATTATAACATCGCAGTGTTGCACTCTACATGATAATAGGGTTAATAAAGGTCACATTAAAAGACAGTCAGTCCACTTACCTGACTCTTTAATTCTTCAGAAAATAAAGGTATAAAGGAAAGGAGAGTAGGACAAATCAAATACAGCAGAAAGCTAGTACGTGTTTTTTTTGTTTCATGTCTTACTCTGATAAAGTGGGTCAATCTTTTGAGAAAAGTGTTTCCTAGATACAGGAAGAAGTCTTTCACAGAACCAGGGTTTGAACTCAGGCCCTTGCACTTGCCAGGGAAGTGCTTATTCCACTGAGCCATCTGACCAGCACAGGAAGAGGCCTTTGAGAAAAAAGTTTCCTTAGATATGCAGATGCTCATGGCACATTCTGGACACTGATCATCTTGCTGATTTTACTATTATTTTCCGGTTTCATTTCCTAAAATTGTTTAATCTGTTCACACTTCCTAGATACAGGTAAGTCATTTTCATAAATACTGATTTATTTCTCTGTTTATATTCACTCAGTTGACAAATACATATTTACTGTGTGCCTAATGTGTGGGCACTTAAACTGCATGATCTCATAGCATTTCTTAATCGAGGGTGAGAGACAAAAAGTCAGTACATGGGACACCATGTTGTAAATAAATATTGATGTGTGACAAAGTTAATTCATGTGGAATTGTGTGGGAAGCTATTAAAAAGGTATTTTAAAAATATCTGAAGTGAGAGGAAAAGCTACTGGTTTTGGGGGATTTATTTTTCTAGACATTGGGTTGTACTTAACACCCTGATATAGAAGGAACGTATCGTTAGGAACAAAACAAATATGAGAATTCTGGAGATCAGAGCAGAAAGATTAAGAAAAAGAGAAGAGGAGAATGGGATTATGGGGCCAAAGTATGTGATAACTTACAGGTCAAAGTTGATTTGCATTTTATAATAGAGGAAGCCACTGAGCCTCTAGGAAAATGTGATTGATTTAACATTAATTATATTTTGCATACTCTGGAATTGGGTGAAAGAAATGATGAGCACAACAGAAGAGGTGCACAAATGTTCAGATGACAAGCCAGTATTCAAGAAGAGATGGTTGTACCAAGACCTAGGAGACAGAGATGAAGATATCTAAAAAAAAAAAAAAAAAAAAAACTCTGAATATAAGATTCATGTTTTGCTCATAAATTGGACATAGTATAAAAATAAAAAGGGAACAACATAATTCCAATATTTCAGGATGCAAGTATGTTACCATCAAATTTGTATATATTGAGGAGGACAAAGATTCATAAAAGAACATTGCCTTACATAGGAAATCAATTCTGTGGTTGTGCATGTATCTCATTTTATATATTTATTAAAGAGTGGTAAGTTTTTATTGCCATCAAGACTATAACTGAAATTTGAAAGGTTTTATGGAGTGAATGAATTGAAATCATTTTTCTGCATAAATTGAAAAATAAATGTTTACATGTGATATTTATAGAGTTATACTGGCCCTAAACAACCTCTGTCATTTTGAGCATGGGTCTTTCTAATTCAAAGTAGAAATCTAATCCACATGCTGAATTTTGTTCCTCTTTGTAAGTGACTTTATTGTTTGGTAATTATGTGATATTACTAGAATATACACATAAATGAATATGTATATATATTCATACACATATATACAAATGAATATATATATTCATTTATATCCCATGACTTATTGAAAATTACTTTTATTGACTTCCCTAGTCTTCTTAATTTTTGGAGGGAGGACCCAAATACAAAAAAGCGACAATGCAAGATTTTTTCATATTATACATGTATGTTTCCTTGAATATTTTAATTTAAAATTAAAGTCTTGGTTACTTTTCTTTCATTGCTGGCACTGATATACAAAACTAAGGAAGGAAAAGTTTATTTACTTCACTGTTTGTTTAAATTTTAGTCCATACACAGCTGATTCCAAGGCAGACTGGTACATGGCAGAAGGCAGTAACTCATGGCAATTGAAAACAGCAAAGAGCAAGGGGGTAGAGCAGTGGCTGCAGTGGCTTAAAAACCTTTCTCCTTCCCTATATTGTATTCAGCTCTCCACCCTAGGATGGGTGCAGCACTCACAGTTATAATAACAACACTGGATCATGAATTAATCACAGACTCAAAATCTGCCCCAGTGACTGCAGGAGGCTGGGAAGCAGGAGAACTAGACACAAACCAAAACATTCAACCCCTGGCCCCTGAAATTCATGCACAGCTCTTTATGCAAAAAGCACTTTAGTCCACCTCTAAGAGTTGCCAAAGTCCTAACAGTATTAGCATTGCTGAAAATTCCAATTCCCAATCTTCTTCAAAATCTAAGGTATACTCTTAGCTGTGAATCCCTATGCAAATGGAAAGTTAAACACTTACAACATTCAATGACACAAGAAAACATTACCACTCAAAAAGATACAAATAGCAGTATATGAAGCAGTGGGACAACAGCAAGTGCAAAAGGCAGAAGGGCAAACATTAACTCCTGTCGTTTCATGTGAAACATCTGGATCAATATGTGGCATACTGAGCTCCATGTGGTTCCACCTCTACAGCTTCAGTCTTAGGCCTGCTTTTCTCCCTCCTTGCAACCTTCTTTAGATGACCCATGTCCCTGTTTTTTCCAAACGTCTTGTATTCCTACTGCATGTTAGACTGCTCGCTCTCTGCTTCACACCCTGCCCTCCCAGGGGCAAACAGCCTGGCTAGAAGCCTTTTTAACCTCAGAAATCCTGCATTCTGCATGTGCCTAAAACCAATGCCATGTGTATGGTGCCAATGTCTGCTGGCATTTGAGCAATGGCCAGGTTTTCTTCTCTCTTAGCTGTAAGGGTTGAGTGCCTGGATTGATGAACACTTTGAGCCAGATTCTGAGGAATAAATTCTCTACAACACAGCCATTCTGAAACCTGATGTGGACACGGCCTCTATTCAGGACCATGGCACTCAAAGTCTTGCTTTTTTTTCAGTTTTGAGGCTGCAGAGGTTGGGAATTTTCTGCTTCTCGTGATATTCTCAGGTTATCTTTTCTACTTTCCTGTTCCTTCTCAGCAATGAAGATCCTTGAAGCTCTATCCTTTCAGTATGCAGATTTATTGGTAAGTCCTTTCTGTCCAAACTCACAATATTTTAAATCATCTTGCTGAGTTATTTCTCTTAATTCTCAACATACATTTGACTAAAAGCCCCTAACAATAGCTATGTTATTATTTCAACATTTGACTGCCGTGAAATTAACCACTCTACTGTGCTTAATATCAGTCCAAGCAAAATCTCTGGACACAAACAGAATTCAGACAGACTTTCTGCCAAACCACAGCACATCATCTGGAGTCCAACGATCATTTTAATCCTCCTTCGCAGCAGAAACCTCCCCAGCCTGATGTTAGAGGCAGGATTTCTGTCAGCCTTCTGGTCTTCTGAGTTCTGGCCATAATCTTCCATATAGCACAGCCAAAGGTGTTCCAGTGATTCTCTTGTAGGCAACAACCCTGAACCTCTCCTGGTTCTTCCTATAAGCCATTCCCAGAGGACTTTAAATTACACGGTCAGGTAGAGCAAGGACCCCACTTCTCAGTAACAAATTCTGTCTCAGTTACTTATCTCTGATTGCTGAGACAAAATACCCAGCATCCAGAATTAAGAAAGGAAATGTTTATTTACCTCACAATTAGTTAATGAAGGTTACAGTCCATAGCATGGTGGCTGCATGGCAAATGACATATGGCAGACGGCAGCTATTCATGGAAGTAGGAAACAGCGAAGAACAAAGGCAGGGGTAGCAGGTGAGGGAGCCATCAAGCCTCTCTCCTTCCTTATATTGTCTTCAGGCTATCTTCCCCAGGGTGGGTGTTGCACTCACATTTATAATCCCAGTATTGAATCATCAATGAATAACTTTAGAAAACTATCCCAATGACTGCACAAGGCTTTGGGTGACAAACCATAACACAGAGTCATAGATTAGTAAGTAAGATTAAAATAAAATGATTATAAAATAATGGTATCAGATGAGTTATGTGAATGTAGTATCTTTCTCAACAACTCTGAAGGCACTGAATTTGTGAAGCTTGTGATGATTTGAAATGATGCAATGCCCATGTAACGAGATGAAAGATGATAGGTTTGACAGAGAATTAGGCTATGTATGTTGGCTGGTGGGCTATCACAAAGATTATCCAGCCATGATTTTGAGCAATGATAATGCAGGTTGACAGAGGTAATTGGAAACAGTATGGGGGAAGCAAATTCTAGATCACTGCACTAAGCCTGTGTGGGAGAGCTAGTACTTGCATATATAATTAATGCAATAGTAGGCCCTAAGTAAGATCCTATCATCATATATCTGCTATGCTTACATTCTCATAACATGAATTTCTGCAAAACATTCATTGTCTATTAGATCAGATATTTTACTCAAGTACTGTATGCAAAAGCTGCAGGGAAATTATTCATGAGGGACGAAATCTCAACAGATAATATATCCTACTGTGCTTTTAAGAGGCTGCATGCGTCAGGTGCTTGCTCCTGAATACTAAGTGACATTTTACTTGAAAAGTACCTTGTTTTCACTTTCTCAAATATCTAGACAAAAGCAAAAGCAACTTTTTCTTATTCTTCTGAAACTCTAGGTTATCTGTGAAGATTTCAGCTTCTAGCAAGTATTTTACTTTGGAAGAAATAAAAAAGAAGAAAAGGGTGTTACATAGATCCTGATATATATCAGACACCTTCCATGCATTATTTTGTGTATGTTAGCAGTATAAGGGCAGATAGCTGTTAGGAGGCTAAGCTGGGCTCTGAATCAGAGCCTAGGCAATAAAAAAAAATGGTACAATTCCAAGTAGGTATCATGCTCAACTAATGTTCTAATTTTGTCATTGATTATCAGATGAGGAGCCATCATTCTGAAATCTAACACTTTTCAGAGGGCAAACCTGATATAATTGGTGGACAGTGGACCTGATTTGTGATGCAGAGGAAGGGGTTGGTCAAGACCATGTAATCAAACAAATATTATGATGGTGGACATTCCAATTATTTCCCTGCAAATTTTCCAGCTGACTGTGAAATGCAGTTGTTTCCACAATTGGGTTTCCACAGAGGGATGCTCGGGACAAATATAGGTCTCATGGTGAAAGGAACAGGCTTTAAAGGCAAAACACAATTACTAAATATAACTTTGTTTTATTCAACTTTTTAATTAAAAACTGAAAACTTACTGGAAATTGAAAAGGAATTTACAGAGAAAAAAATACATATTTTCACCTGCTTGTATGTTCTATTATACTTGTTCTAACATATAATAGTTCATTCCTTTTCCCACAAATCATAGCACTGCTTCACTTTTGGAATATTTCAAAGGGAAATTTTTTAATTATCTCAGCAAGCATAGAGTTAGTATATTATTAATTTCCTTTCAATGTAAAATGTATAAAATTTTTAACTGTACATTTTATGTAACTAGAAAAATAAATATGTAACTACAAACTCCTGGAAGTTATAAAATTACTCACTCTCACTCATAAATCCCCGTAGGAGGTTTCCCTTCCTGCTTCTGCCACTTTTGAAGCATTTGTTCTCTGATTTCTTCTCTGTAGAATAATATTAACAACTGTGGAATTTCGTATAAAAACTATATATGATGTATTTTTTAAATATTTTCACATGTGGTAATATTGTTAAGATTATTTAATGGCTTTTATTTCATAATCTTCATTTAAAATGGTTTGGAAGTGTTTAATGCATAAGTGTGATAAATTTATCTATTCTCTTTCCAATGGACACAGATTCTATCCTAATCAGGGTTACTTGTTTCCATGGTCATTCCTGAACCACTTCTTCCTTGTGAGGACATTTAAGCCCGAGCCCTAAAAATTAAAGAATGAAAGGTTTACTTTTAATTTTTTTATGCTCTCAAAAAAGAGTTCAAAATAATACTAAAACAAAAAATGAAAAATAATACAGAACCTCACTAAACAAGATAACATTAATGTGATAGTATTTGTTGTATATAGTGCTATCTTTTTATTATTTTTCAAATTACCAGATGTATGCACACAAAATTAGAAGCAGAGAAAAAAAACAACTATGCAAGACATTAAGAAGAGAGAAAAAATAAAATAAAAATCAAAAAAATAAGCCAAAGAAAATTAAGCGTAGGACCAGGGAGATAACTCAGTGGCATAAATGACTGATTGACAAGTGTAAGGTCATGAGTTTAATCACCAGAATAGGAGGAGGAGGAGGAGGAGAAGGAGGAGGAGGAGGAAGAAGAAGGAGGAGGAGAAGAAAATAAGAAGAAGAAGAGGAGGAGGAGGAGGAGAAGGAGGAGGAGGAGAAAAAAAAGGAGGAGGAGGAGGAGAAAAGAAGAAGAAGAAGAAAGAGGAGGAGGAGGAGGAGAAGGACAAGAAGGAGAAGGAGAAGAAGAAAATTAACTGCTACTCTCCACAGAACAGCAGAATCCACAGTACAGTTATCCAAACCTTCCTGCTTACATCTGCTGACATGATTAGCTGCATCTCTTTTGCCCGCCCCCTCTCCTATGTTCTGTCATTTTGAACAGATTCATTCCTTTTTACCAATATCTATTGTACCCCTTAGGTTTCATTATGTCTTTCAGGCACGTACACTTAGCAGACAATATTTACACATGCATGTCTGATGTATTTCAGTTAAGACTATCATCTCTAGTTGTATCATTTACTGACAATAGCCTCAAATTTATCTTTTTCATAGCTGAATAGTACTATGTCATGTAAAAATATCACATCTTCTTTTTCCATTCCTGAGATGCTGAGCATTTGGGTTGCTTCCAAGATTTAGCTATGGTAAACTATGCTGCTGTAAACAAGGGTTCACATATATCATTGTGGTATAAAGTTTTGAGTTTTTCTGTAAAAATATCCAGGAGAAGAATACCTTGGTTGAATGGGATCTCCAAACCTAGCTTTTTGAGGAATCTCCACACTGATTTCCAAAGTGGTTGTACCAGTCTGCACTCCCTCCAAAAGTGAAGAAGTGTTCCTTTTTCCCCACAGTCCCCCAGCATTTGTTATTGGTTGACTTCTTGATGACAGCCATTCATTCAGGGGTGAGATAGAATCCCAGTGTTTGAATGGTTTGTTCTGGCTCACAGTATCTAAGGCTTCAGTCTACAGTCTGCTGAATCCAAGGCAGGGCAGCAAGAGCTCATAATATTGTAGTCAGGATGTAGAAGGGGGAAAGAGACAGACAGACAGACAATTAGACAGGTACAGACAGAGTGACAGCGAGAGACAGAGACACAAAGAGAGATACAAGAGAAAGAGAAAGACAAGAAATAAGGAAGAGAAGATGAAAGAGGAATAGAATGAGAAGGAGAAGAAGAGGGAAGAGAGAGTGAGAGAAGAAGCATGAAGGAGAAACACCTTTTCAGGATATGCCAGTAATCACCCTCATCTTCAAACCGAGTATCACCTGCAAACATCAAGTTTAGCTGTAAACTCAATATTGGGCTCAGCCACAGATGTGTATCCTGTATCCTGGTTCAATTCCCTTACAAAAGTACCACCTACAAGTACATGTTACTTGCAGTTGACATCAAGATACAAACCAAAACAGTGTCTGTCTCTAGCACTCTCTCACCTTTATAATAACCATTTTGGTATACATGGTTTAAATATATACTTTAAGTTGCTGGGTTTCCATTAGTCGTGCTAAGAAGCATCAAGTCTGTCAGTCAAGTACTAATGCACATTTCTAAATATGCATTTCTCTATTAGCTATATATTTTATTTTATGTTTCTATTTGTGTCAGTTTCAAAAATATATTTAAGTAGGTATTTTGAATAGGTATTTAACTTTTTATTTTATTTTAAAGAGTAAAAACAAAACCAAAAGCAAACACAAAGAGCAAAAATAGAGAGTAACAAGCACATATTTGGTACAGAATTGCAAAACCAGAATAAAAGTTTAATGAAGGTGGTTGTATTACATAATTTTATCATAAGATCTGTTGTTCAGATTAATAGATTGTAGGTATGCAAGATTGGTCAAATAATTAAATGTCAATGCTTCATTGTAATAAATCTTAGTTTTCTTTTTCTTTCCTTTTTTTTTTTTTACAACTTTAAAGAGAGTATTTTCATTGATAAGATGTTAGAAATGGCACACATGTATAAAAAACAAGATGGGAGGTGTTAAACCTTGGTTTTTTTTCTTGCACTTTGCTATCTTCTATGCAGTTGCTCAGATTATACGTACTACCAGACTTTTTTTCCCTATCTTTTCTCCTTTCCCTGATCTTCATTGTTTATTTCTCATATTCTGTTTTTTTCATTTTATTCCATTCTGATAGGTATTTGTCTATTAGTTGTGCTAAGCTAAAGACAATGAACTCTATTAGTCTTTTACAAATATTCTTTATTTTATTGTTGCAGAATTATGTGTAAAAAGTACCAGTCTTTACAAGTACCTGGTTTGTGTATTATTATTATTATTATTATTATTATTATTATTTTATTGTATTTTTAGGGAAGGGTCCACAGAGTGTTCAGGTTCTCTCTACTAGATCGGAATTGTAGTGATCTGCCTGTTTACAGCCTCAAGGAGCTGGGATTACAGGCGCACCACCATACCCAGTCTCAATTGCCATCTCAGAGTGTCCTTGGGGTGGGGCTGGCGTGGCAGGCCCAGGGACCAATCCTCTGGCCCCTGGGACTGCTGGAAGGTGCTTTAATCCGCTGAGCTGTTTGACCAGCCCTCTGGTGTGAGAATTACTGTACAAATGCACCGTTTGTCTATACAGAGACTGACTGTGTCTTGGTAGCTGAGAATATTTTTTGAAGTTAAATTCAACAACTTTAAGTGCTATCACTTAACATGGTCAAAGAAAATCTCACCTGCCACTAAATCATGAAGACTTAGATTTAGATTTTCACTAATTTGTTTCTTATTTTATTTTCAGATTGAGACATTTTAAGCCTGGATTTATATTATGATATTCTTTGAAATAGAAATCCTAGTTTCACTTGATATTCGGGTTTCTGTTCCTGCTCTGAAAAACATTTTTCTTTGTCTGTTAGATTGCTTTAGCTCTGATGTAGGAAGAAAAACTATAAAGTGACCAGAAAAAAGAATTTGCACTATTTCCTTTCATCTATGAGCTGATCCATATGCTAAAAGTATCATGACTCAAAATAAAGGAAGTTTGTTTTAGAAATTCATTTCAATTTTTTGTAATCTCTTTGGTTATATTTTTTATTGACATGAAAATTTTATATCCCCTCATCATTGACATGTTCAGAGATTAAGGCAACTCACAACTTGTACATGTCAAAATAGATTTTATAGTAAATTGTTCGACACCTTCAGGACAGTAATTTCTTCTGGAAACCCTTTTCACTACTGAATTTTAACTTGTACATAATTTGAGAGCAAGCTTTTCTCATTTTAATCTATGCTAATCATGCACAAACTCTTTCTTAGTGGCATGGTGTTGTCATTAATAGGCTGTCAGCATCCAGAGGTGTTCGAGGTTTGGAGGGAAAATTGCCATTTTCCATTGGTAGAAGTGTACACAGCTGTGTTTGGGTTCATCAAACATCTCATAATAAACATCTGAGGTTTGCTAAATTTCCAAATGTGTTTTGCCACATGCATTTCCCCTTCTTTTCAAAACATGGAGAGAGTTTCAGATTTGCCATTTCATCTATTCATCAAAATAGACACATAAATAGGCTTTGCCATCAATAAATCACTTCAAAAGGGTGTATGGCTTGTTTATCTGTCCTCCATTGCAGAAGATAGCTCAAAAGTAAATAATCAAAGCCAAAGGGTGCAGGCACTGTTGCCAGGATTTTCTTCTATTCCGAAATAATGTACTACTTTCTAAATGCTAGCAACTTCGCTTGCGCACCAAAGTAAATTAGTTTCTTAGTTGTATCATATACCTTCTGCTCTTGTCCATTTACATTTATTTTTCTTTTTTTAGGAAGAAAATTTTCAAGAGGAAAAACAAAGTCTTTCCAAAAGCCTATTTTCTAAAGCATTAAACTAAAATATTATGGGTCATTGATACCAAGGCCTATCTAATCTTCAGTTATAATCATTATTGACCCCACTTCTAATTAAAAAGAGGTGTGACTATAATGACATTATTTGGTCTATGATTATGATCTTTCAACACTCCTTTCATTTACTTACAACCCTTAACTAATTCCTTTTTTTTTTTTTTTTGGCAGAACTGGCAATTGAACTCAAGCCCTTGTGCTTGCCGGGGAAGCGCTTATTCCATTGAGCCATCTCTCTGGCCCCAGCCCTTAGCTCACCCCTAATGTTTACTAATTATTTAGGTGTTGCTCTTTTATGTTGACTTCAATACATTTAAATATTTGTCTTGACGAGGGTGAGCACTATCATATTATGAATGATTTAGCTTTCCAAATGCTGTAGACTTAGACTGTACTTTTTGCTTGTCTCTCATTTGCTTCGTTCTTCATTTGCAAATTAAACAAACAAATAGAATCTTTTCATAATATTGTGGGAGTTAAATGAGCCTTTTGATGTAAAACTCTGGAGAGTAAGAACAGAGATGAAGAACAGAAATATAAATTCCTCTATGATTTTTTTTCAAATGTAAATTGATTAGAAAATGAACTGAAGTGGAAACAAAGAGAAACGGAGGATGTTTTGGGGTTAATAAGAATCAAGTCAGGGCTAAGGAAGTTCGCAGAAGAAAGGAAAAGAGGAGCAGTACTCTTAGTTCTTCACACAGGGACACATCTGCACCTTTTCAACAAGAACCATGCCTTTTTTTTTTTTTTTTTTTTTTTTTTTTGGCAGAACCAGGGATTGAACTCAGGCCCTTGCACTTGCCAAAGAAGCGCTTAATGCACTGAGCCATCTCTCTGGCCCCTGAGCCATCTTCCTGGCCCCGAACCATGCCTTTCATTGCCAGAAAATTCTGAGGTCCCGGAACTGTGTCTCAATTTATCACAAAGCACACCCTGTTATTATTCCTAATTCTGCATTAAATTAGAAATGAAATTTTGGAAAACAAAATGTGATAATCACAAATATTTAGCTATAGAGAAATTCAGAATTGAACATACTGATTTAAAAATATGTGAAGCAATTATGGCTTTTCAGTGTGTGCTATACAATATACGTTCACATAAGAGAATTGCTAAACTTGATACAAAGGTATTGCAAAGTAGATATGGGTAGAAAATGAGAATTTCTAAAGTACATTTTCCTGGAAAAATTGAGAAAAGATTAAAATATTTGAAATTTGACAAGGATTAAAATTGTATTTGGCAGGTTGCCTGCCAAAAGGAGAATGGATATAGCTGTTTCAAATCAGAGATTGTTAAAACACTAGAGAAAATGGTGATTCTAAAGCAATTGAACTTTTTTCCAAATTTAGGAAAAAAAATAAGATTTGTTCATGACTAGATGTTATTGGCTGAAACTAAAGCTTCACACAACTCAATTTCAGTTTAGATTCCACAATTCAAAATGCACTATTAGTAAAACAATATCATTGGATAACCAGTGATTCACAAACAGCTTATTAATAATTGAAATCTGATCATTAGAAAATTTCTTGCTATAATACTTAATTCATTTTGTCTCCTTTTTTCTAGTGTTTATACTTTTCTCTCTTCTTCATTTCTTATACATTTCTTTCTCTTTTTTTTTCTTTTTCCAATTTTACATGCATTTATTTGGTAATAGGAATAACTGATTGGAAGACAATACTATGCGTTACCACAAATACTGTGAAATTCGTATTACTTTGTGAAGTGAATTTCTGTATCACTTGTAATTTTTTTCTGTTTTAATTCTAATTTGTATTTTATCTAAAAAAATAAAGATGAATGAAAACAAGAAATAAAGAAAAGTTAAAGAAAAGAGAAAGAAAATATCTTACTATAATTTGAAACACCAACAGCATGAGTAAAAATGAGCATATTGATTCTCTTAATAATTCTAACCCATTCAATCCCCTACCTGTCGTGCTGGTTCAGAGTGTGCTGAGACAGAGATTGAGACTATGAGTAGTAGTACATGCCTACAATCCCAATGCTTAGGAGCTGAAAACAGGAGAGTCACTACAAATACAATCTGTGTAGTGTGACCCTGTACTAAATACATAAAATAATAATGAAATAATAAAAATAAATTCTGGTGGAACGTTATGCTTCTTTTCAATTAGAAACTGTTCCTCATTAAAATCATAAAATAAATAAAAAATATCTATTTTACTAGCAGAAAAACTTTAAAAAAATGTCCTTATATTAGCTAAGAAACTTGGGACAATTAAGTAGAAATAAGCTTTAAGTCTATAAAATAAAAATAAATATAGCTATATTATATATCACCTTAGATTGGAAAAAATCTAATACAATAAACAGAAAGACACTGCAATCAAAAAGAGATCCAAATTCTGACTGATTTAAAAACACATGTATAAAACTCAACAGATTTCTTTTATTTATTTATTTTTCTTTCCCTTTCTTTCTTTGTTTCTTTGTTTCTTTCTTTCCTTCTTTTCTTGGTACAGGGTCTCACTATACAGTTCAATCTCATAGTCATCCTCCTGTCTCAGCCTTCTCAGTACTGGGATTATAGGCAAGCATCACTGTACCTCGTTTCTGTGGCTAGGTACAACGGGGTTCCAGGGACAGTACAGCATGAGGTACAGGGGTTCAAACTCTTGACCTTCCACCTGCCAGGCAGGCATTTACACCACTGAGCTATATCCCTAGCCCAAAACTCAATTTATTTCTATACAACAGTAAGTAAACAGGGTATGACAAAAATACTATCAACACAAGAAAAGAAAATACAAATTATTTCCATATAAGTATTGAAAACTATAATCCCAGGAACTTGGAAGCTGAGGCAGGAGATTCACCAAATCAAATCCAACCCTGGCAATTCAGTGAAAACTTAACAAATAAGAGGTCGGGGAAGCTGGAAATATAGCTCAATACAAATGCTCTGTGTTCAATCCTAACATTTCAAAGGAATAAGTAAGTAAATAATTATAAACATTGCCAGGGATATAGCTCAGAGGTAGAGGTGCCTGCCTGGCAAGCTCAAGATCCTGGGTTTGATTCCCAGTACAAAAGTCATAGATAAATAAATAAAACACACTGAAGAACTCACAATAACTAGATTAAGACAATGATATATTAGTAAGATGTTGATCATTATCAGAGTGTTTGCCTGGGGAAGATGCTGGGTTCGACCCCTTCAGCGCTATTCAAAGAAATGAAAAGAAAGAAAGAAAATCACAGAGAAGCATGAAAATTCCAAAATACAAGCAAATGCAAGCCAGTGTTGCATGCCTCTGTAGAAAGTCGAATAATGAATATATACCAGGCATTTGCAATGAAGTCTATGACTAAAACAAGGATAATAGAAAACAAGTGACAGGATGGATAGAATGAAAATACTTTTGAAGATCATTTGCAGAGAGCTTCAAAATTCAAAATTATGAAGCAATAAAATTTAAAGGTTTACACCATTGCATTGACATACCACTACAGTAATTTTAAAATGGTATCCTTATTGTTAAAATCAGATGTGTTTATTTTATTTGTTTTTTGTTGTTGTTGTTGTTGTTGTTTTTGCGGTACCGGGAATTGAGCTAAAGGCCTTACATTTGCCAGGCTGGGGCTTATTTTACTGAGCTATCTCCCCACCCCAGATGTAAGATATTGATTAGAACTCATATTTGTAATCATTGAATTTCTGGCATAAATATGAACTTTTCCAAGAATTTATGAAAGCATTTTTATATCTATCATAGCCAAATAGATCTTAAGCTACAGAGATCAGAATCTCATTGTTAACATTTAAAAACAAATATGAAGAATATATTGATTTGGTAATTTTTTAATGTTTTTGCAATAGGGTCTCACTACAGAGCTTGGACTCATAATGATCCTCCAGTTTTTAGCCTCCCCAGCACTGGGATTAAATGCATGTGTCATCATGCCCTGTCGCAGTGGCCTGCTCAACACACCTGGGGGTGAGGCTGGCATGGCACGTGTTGCCAAGCATGAACCAAGTCCCTGATCTTGCCTAAGCAGGTGCTCAGTCCTCTGAGCTATGTTGCCAAACCTAATTTTTTCAATTTAATCTTCATTTTGCTTCTATCCCATGTGACAGTTTATGTGCATGTGTATATGCTTGTATGTTCATGTGTGTGTTTGCGTTTGTGTGTGTGTGATGGCTTTGAAGCCAAGATTGCCTTTTTTTTTTCCTTTGGAACTGGGGATTGAACTCAGGCCCTTGCAGTTGCCAGGGAAGCGCTTATTCCACTAATCCATCTCCCCAGCCCCTTGAAGCCAAAATTGCGCATGCTGTACCACTGAGCCACACCACAGTTTTTCCCCACACATATTATACTAGTATAGTACACTGCAATATTTGAAAGATTTTTTTTTTTTTTTTTTTTGTCTTTTTGAGACAGGGTCTCACCTTGCAGTTCGGGCTGGCCTTAAGCTCACTTTGTAGCTCAGGCTGGTCTCGAATTCACAACAATCCTCCTGCCTCAGCCTCCCCAGTGCTGGGATTACAGGCATGCGCCACCACGCCCGGCCTGAAAGATTATTAATTGTTTGATATCCTATTAACAATGAAAAATATATAAATCAAATACATTGTACATTTGTCACATATATACACAAAATTATATTCTCTATATATTATATTTCATCAGATACAGAATATATATAAAGTATAAATTTCTTATATCATTTCTATTTTCAACTTGTCTTTTTATATAGGTCCCCTATGCAGCTCAGGTTGGCCTGGAGCTCACTTTGTTGCCCAGGCTGGCTTCAAACTCAGGATGATCTTCTTGCTTCAGCCTCCCAAGTGCTGGGATTAAAGATGTGCCTCACCATGGCCAGTTCATATGTATTTTTCAATAATCATTTAGTCTCAAGTTCCAAAATATTTTATAAAATTTAATTATCATATTTAGAAAAACATAGTTCAATTTAAAGTACACATTTGGAAAAAAGTTAAATGAAAATTGTAAGACTTCTTAAGTGATTCATTTTAATTATATACTCTTAGGTGAATGCTATTATGTTATCCTTAGATGAGGAAACCTTTAATATTAACTTGATTTTTTTGATGAGTTTTATTTCCTATAGAACAATCTGCTCCAATAAGTAAGGACAAGAAAAAAGAAACTTTTTATGAGCAAAGCACTCCATATTTTTCATGACAAAATGTTAGCTAAGTCATTAAGCTTAACCATGCTAGGCACTTTATTAGGATAGGATTTTATTTTTAAAAAATCACTTGTGCAAAATTGTTTGTCTTTCAATGTTAATAAACTCACATTCTTAATATTTTGGAAATGTCATATGCCCAGAATATGTCCAATATTCTCCCCAGAACATGTCCAACAATGTGTAAATTTCATCTGATACTCCTTTTCGATTTGCAGTGCTTCTACCTTTAAAACTAATGAAGAATGTAAAGGGTGCAGTGGTTTGTTCTCCATCCATAGAAATTCAAATTGTTTCATTTCGTAAATATTGTTGAGATGGAAATTTTTACAAATATAGACCAGATTTAAAACTACTGGTAATAAAAGTTCATTATAGCCAATACACAAGAAAAGGTTGAAAAGCTGAAATTTACTTAACTGACTATGCCTGTGCCATCAAATCTACTGCACAAAAATGTTATCATTTCTATAAATAGTGTTATGAGAATAGTAAAGCATATAATCGATTCATACAGATTTTATCATTGTATTACAATAAATAGCACATGTAAAAAGCACAATGAGAACTCTAATAAATTAAAAATAAATTACTGCAATAAAGCCTTTAAGTTATATATACATATATATATTTTTTAAATACATTTGGGGTAAGCATTTCACTTTAGATACAAACACATAGTATCTTTCAATATTTCATCAAGCATAGGGCATAATTTTATAAGGCACTATAAAAATGAAACGTATCTATTGTTATGTGAGGACGTTGCTGAATCAAAATAAGAAAGTAATATCAGGATATATATTCATTAGGAATAATCTAAATCGGAGAAAATTTATGTAATAAAAAGAAGGCTTAACAGGGTAAAATATTTGTCTGCTTACTATGCTCCTGCCAAAGGCATTTAAATAAAGAAAGCCAGTCTTCATGAAAATTTGATACTATATATTCTAATGCATTATGTGAAGACATAGTCCTGGCGAAAGAGTTGCACTTAATGAATTATATAATTAGAGTTTCAATATAGAGTTGGTCCTCAGTATTCATGGAGTTTTCACTTGCATTTTGAAAGCCCTCAAACATTCCAAGGTAGAGACAAAAATGTGATGAAAAACAGTTATTGAATATTTCTTTATGCTCTCTCCTAACTAGTTCCAGATTTTATAACATAACCTCTTTATAGCTGAAGAAGTTATAATGTGTTCATCTCTGAATAATTAACCAAGGGCAGGCCTGATACCGAAAGAGCCTGTTGAGGCAGATGCAGGTGCTGGGGTTCCATCCCAGGCAAGCCGTGAAAACCCTGCCCCCTGGGAGTGCTGAGAGGGCGAATGAGACTGAGCATGGTGGTGGACACCTGTAATCCCAGCACTTGGGAGGCGGAAAAACAGGAGAATCACTGTGACTCCGATCTGCGTAGTGCGACCTTGTAGATCTGATACTGAATAAAAAATAAATAAATAAATAAATAAATACAAAATATTTAATTGTACATATTGTTATATTTCATTTTAATTTTTTTGTTTTTTGAGACAATGCTTCACTAAGCAGTTCAGGTTGGTGTGAACTCACTTTGCAACACAGTCTGGTCTGGAACTCAGCATTTTTGACTTAGCCTCCCGAGTGCTAGGATTATAAGCCTATGGCACCATAATTAGGATGAATACTATTTAAAACATATAATCTATACATGAAAGTTAGACGATGGTAAAATGAGTCTCAATATGTTTTTCTTTTTAAATAGTGGGCATTGTTTATTTCACATACAAAAATATACAATGCATCTTTGCATTTTTGGGCTGGTACTTTGATTCTGAAGGATCTCGCTTTTATGAAATCTTTGTATGATCAAGATAAGAATTCTTTGTCTAAAGTATAATTGGCTAAAACTTTTCATTGTGTGGGCTGTCTTTTCATTCTGTTTCCTTTGAGTGCAAAAGCTTTTTAAAAAGAAGAAATTCCAATTGTTGATTCTTTGAAATACTTCCTGTACAATTTTGTTTCTTGTTTATTAACTCTCTGCCTACACGTGTGTAGTCAAAATTTGTATCTCCCAGATCGCTCCCCAGACTAGCGTGCCTGCTTAGGCAGAGTGCAGGGAACTGGGATCCCTAGCCCCACAAGCCACGCTGGCGCCACCCCTGGGGAGCGCTGAGAGGGCAATTGAGACTGAGCGTGGGGGCACAGGGCTGTAATCCCAGCACTTGGGAGGCTACAAACAAGAAGATCACTACAAGTCCAAGCTGTGTAGTGATATCCTTTTAGACCCGATACTAAATACAATTTAAAAAAAAAATCTGCATTTCTTTTTTGAGTGTTTCTAATGTAATATTTCGATATATGATCCATTTTGATTTTAGTTTAGTTCTGATGATAGTCATGGGTCTATTTTTAGTCTTAGGTATGCAGAGAGCCAGAGTTTTTTTAGTACCATTTTTTAAAAATATCATCATTTTTCCAGTGCACCTTTATGGCCCTTTGTCAAAGAGAAGGGGGATGAGTGTGTTTGCAGTTGTGCCTACATCTTCTAATGTGTTTCACTGACTCTGAGGTGTGAATTTTTTAAAGATTTCTATGCTCATGTTAATACAATAGCTTTGCAATATAATTTTAAGTTAAGGATTTTTGAATACTCCATAATGTACACAGGTATTTCTAAAACGTCATTAGTTGCTATTATCTTTGCAGTTTGCCCAGGACTACTGAAAACAGAACAGAGTCATTATCGTTAAGTCACTGAGATTCTAATGTTTTTCTTTCAGCAAATAAAAATAGTGTACATTTTATTTGTCGGAACTGGGGATTGAATTCAGACCCTTGCACTTGCCAGGAAAGCACTTATTGTACTGAGCTACTCCAATAGAGTACTATTGAAAGTAATGAAGAGGACTTGTGCTTCTACCGATGTCACTGGGCCTTACCTAGACCTATTATTTTTTCACTGGCTGAAGTTTTGGACCGAATGGGAGAGTGTTCCAAAAAAGAATTTGAAAGGTAATATTCTGGGAAAATATTCAAAAGGAGGTAATTAACAAAATGATAACAGAGATAATTATAAAACTCAACAATTCACAGGAATTACAGGTAGGATAAAGGAAATATAGGAGCCAAGGAGATGGCTCAGTGGAATAAACGCTTCCCTGACAAGTGCAAGGGCCTGAGTTCAATCCCTGGTTCTGCTAAAACAGACAATAAAAAATAAATAAATAAAGGAAATCTACATCATAGCGAATAGAAAAACACCAAAGATACAGACAAATTTTTTATAAGTAACCAGAAAGAAAAGTTTATTTTCAAAGAGGAAACAGATGGCTATTTAATCAATTTCTATAAAGATTAGAGGCAGATCAATGGGGGAGATGAAAGTAAAAGTATATTCTTCACACATACACATATAAAAATAAGAATTTTTTTCTGATTACATAAGCTAAGTATATGAAAGAATAATTTTTTGAAAACTTAAAAGGAAACGCAGGGACAACATGAACTCTATAAACTTTTGCAAGGAAAATAGAAAAATCTTAATGGGTTCATAATAAATATTCTGAACAAAAAGCCCAAATCTTCTTTGACAATTTCAAACCTATATAGCTTCATTTATCAAGAGATAAAATTTCAAAGAAATTAAAACTCCATGCTCATAACTTCTGTACCAGATTCTAAATTGTGAGGAAACTTTCAAATCCCATTTTAAAAAGACAGCATCGCTTCACACTAAGACTGCTGAAAAAGAACCAAGAAAATATTCGTATTTCAGTATAGGTCACACAAGAATGCGAAGTCTAAGCATAGATTACAATGTGTATTTTAAGATTACATGTATTATAAAATTGGATTTTTAGGTAAGGGTTTTGCTAAGAATAAAATACATGCACCCCTAAGTAGACTTCTTGAAAATCATTTAATAAAATGACTACACCTATTTAATGAGCACTGTAAAAATATTCAAAGCACTACAAGTGTATCAGATACTTAGGCCTTCTCCTAATGACTACTGTTACGGCAACAAAAACCATCACTGTGCCTTGTAACAGTGGATTAGATATGCTTGCCTGTAAACATTATATAAGTAAGGTCTAAGGTAATGGCCTCAGTTTTGCTTGGCTTCTTTGACTTGATATTACAAGTGTCCGTGACTATAAGTAAGTAAGTTTGTTCTCATTCACTTATAGTATTTTTTATGTTAACTATGCACTATCTGTAGTACTAATCAATGTCTGGATTTATTCAGTTTTATTTCCTGTTGATTAAGAATATTGTTTATACAAATATTACTTCAAGAATTGCTGGTATTATATAACATGATATGGCTTGGTAGGTTACATAATATAATTCCAGTCAAATTGATGAAATTTTCTAGAGGAGCTTTCTATTAATTTGGCCTCCCATAATAAACAAAGGAATGTTGATTTCCTTATGCACCCAATAATACTTTGTATTAACTGATTTTCCTCTCATTTTGTCTTCCTGATGATACAAACTTTTACTATTTGCAGGTTAGAATTGGACATTCTTGATTAGTTACGCTATTGACCATATTTTCTAATGCTACTTGATAACTTAATTTTTATGTGATGCAAATGTAAATATCATAAACATTATCTCATTACAAACCCACCTACACATCTAAACACATAAAAACAATAAGTCTCACAGTTTGTACACCTTTGTAATAACAAAGAAAAATATCATATTACCCTTTAGGAGAGAAATGAAAAATAATAAACCCCATAAGAATTATTTGCAGGGCTGGCCAGATAGCTCAGCATATTAAAGTGCCCGATTAGGCAGATGTGGGAAGGGCTGGAGATATAGCTCAGTAGAGTAAATGTTTGCTTGGTAAGTGCAAGGGCCTGGGTTCAATCCCTGGTTCTGCCAGAAAAAAAAAAAAAAAAAAAAACAGACGCAGAAGTCAGGGTTAGATCCCCTGTGGGCTGTGGTGGCCCAGAACTGAGGTTGGGTTGAGATAGTGATTGAGACGGTGGGGTGGTGCACGCCTGCAATCCTGTCATTTGGAGGCTGTAAACAGGATGGTCACTCCGAGTCCAATCTGTAGTGAGACCCTATAGACCCTCTACAAAATACATAAAAAAGATTTTCATATTTCTATCATCAAAAATCAATAGGTATGAATATTTAAACGACTTCATATAAAAGCGATGCATGTGATAGGAAGTGGATAATCATGCATCCCCTCTGTCAATAGTAAATATTTAAATGTCAGTGTGAGGGTAGGAAGAGGTATGATAATAATAAAGCTGGCCAGAAGGACATGGCTATGAATATGAGGTTGTGAAAAATAACTCACGAGAAGCCTTGCTCCGGGTAGGAGTCAGCTACACAAAGGAGGACACAGAATACTCTGCAGGTGAGTCCACAAAGAGAGTGATGGGAAAGTAAGGAGCACGCATAAATAAAAGAGACAGGGGACAATCTAGCTTTTCCCTTCCTTTTCAATGTGAATGCCAAAGCCACCAAAAAGAAAGCAATTTCCAAGACAACAAAATTGATAGAAGAAATCATTCTATTGTTGAAAATGTTTCCAAAATCAAAACATGAAGGTAAAATAATGTAAGTCACTAATTTGAACTGAATCAAAAAGCCTCAACAAATACTCACAGATATTCTACAAATAAATGAAAACATGCTAAAATGAATGCCTTAAAATTACATAGAAAAGAAAAATAAATGAGGTCTGGTTGAATTTTGCAAAAATTAAGAAAGAAAAAAGATTGTCTTGTATTGGAAATAACTAGTAAATCATAAGTATCACAAAAATGATTTTACACTTTGAGAAATACTACTAATGGTAAGCAACACAATAAATAAATTATTAAATCCAAATAAGGGAAACTTAGTTTTATCATTAATTTTATCATTTTTCTTTTTTAAAAACTGAAAAGGATAGGAAGGCAGGCAGGCAGGCAGACAGACAGACACACAAGTAATGAAAGGAAAAAAATTAGGTCTAGTGCGATAGCTCAGTGGACTAAGCACCTGCTCAGGTGAGTGTAGCAACCAGGGTTCCATCCCAGGTACCACATGCCTTGCCGGCCCACCCCAGGCACGCTGAACTGGAAACAGAGACCCCACGTGGATGGGCATGCCTGCAATCCCAGCACTGTGGAGGCTGCAAACAGGAGTTCACTAGGAGTTGGACCTGCATGGTGAGACTATCTTTAAGAAAAAATAAAAATATATTGTGAAATACTTAAATTTAAAATTAGACTCAAAAAATTTCTAAAACAAAAAGAAAAATTTTATCTTCTCATTGTGAGCACGTACTCCTAGAACAACTTCACTTGAGAACATTGGAGATATTAAGCAATATTAAACAACTAGGCAGTGCTTTCACACAAGTGGAATTAAGTAATTGAGAAAGACAGTTTGTTTTTAACTGCTTAGGAAACCACCTCCAAAGGACTGGGGATATAGCTCAGCAACACAGCACCTGCTTGGCAAGATCAAGGTTCTGAGTTTGATGCCTAGTAAAAAAAGAAAACAAAAGCAAAGAAAAAAGCCAAACAAAATCTAAGCAAAACACATCCAAATTATGGTCAGTGGAATAACTTATTCAAGACACTTACAGAATGAGCACTTATTGAAATACTTACTATATGTGGTTCCAAAACACTTTGTACTTGATATTTCAAATGTGCACACTGATTCCATAATACTTGTACTAGTTCGTGATCCTAACCTGAAATTCCGAGCTTCTGCTTCCACAGAGCATGTACCAATACATGATAATAGTAACGACTGTACTGCTTGGAAGGAAGTTGAAATTATTATATTGATTACAAGTATAGGATAAATCAGTTTAAATTTTATCAACACGTAGAAATGATAATATGAGTCATCAAGCAAGCATAAATATATTGAATGAAACTAATATCAGAATTTTCCATCAAATTAGATGAAAAATATTAAGAAACAGTTCCAAAATAACACATGCACAAAAACAGAATAAACAGAAGCACAAAAAAGGCTTTGCATTTCACATGCAGAGAAAGCAGTCTTCTCTCTAATATCCCTGAAGTAGATAAATGTATGCGCTGCTACTATACTTAGAGTATTCGGCATCATACTCTAAGTGCTGGACAGAGTAATTCAGCAAGAAAATGAAATGAGAAGGTTTAGATATAAACTGGAGATGGAAAAATCACAATGCATCAGCAAGTAAATGTAAAGATTGTTTTCATAAAAAATGTAAAACTATTTACCGAGGATGCTCCTAAACTGTCAAAGACCTAACTGCATGATTTTAGGAATAAAAGATCAGTATATAATACATAAATGTATTTCAACATGGATACTTGGAAAACAAAATTAGATTGATAACATCATCTTTCTTACAAAACACTGAAATAATTTAAATCTGGGAAAATATTAACAAGTTTAATCTTCTCAAAACTCTAAATTCTTATTAGGGAAACCTTGATTATATGAAACAGTGAAAAACTAAACCAGAATCTTAATGAAGCACTACATATTATTAAAATGTCTATTCTCCAAAAATAATTATTGATTCAAGGCAATTGCAGACACTCAAATTATTTAATAAAAATAGATCCCATCTCACTAAAACGTATATAAATTTTTGTTCAATTTCTCACATCAGAGAGACGTTTAAAGATATGAGTCTGATTTATTTTCCATATGAGTTGGTCTCAAATTATATCCATTTACCTATAAATATCTCACGCTTATCCTTTATCACTAAGTAGTCCTGTACTGTATAAATGGCCACATCTATTTTATCCATTCCTCCAATGATGGGTATTCTCTGAGTTCACTAAAAACAAAGATTTGTGCGGTTGGACAAATAGCTCAGCAGATTAAAGCACCTGCCAGCAGACACAGGGGCTGGGGTTTTGATTCCCTGGCCTGCCCTGCCCCCAGGGTGTGCTAAGACCATCTGTTGAGACTGGGCTTGGTGGTGGGTGCCTGTAATCCCAACACTTGGGAGGCTGTAAACAGGCTAATCACTATAAATCCGATCTACTAGTGTGATTCTGAACACCCTGTAGAACCTTCCCTAAAATGAAAAATAAATAAATAAACAAATAAACAGTAAAACAAAAACATAACCACAGTAAATACTGCACATATGTGCTTGTTTAAAGATGCGAAGCAGAATTTTAACTTCAACAGGACACCATGAATATTTGCACGGTATAGATTACTTTGTGCATTGATTGCTGTTCTGTATTTACTAAAATAATCCCATTGCTTAAACTCAAAAGAACTGTGCTTTAATAAAGTTGAATATTACTATACATAAATTTAATTCAAAAAAGCCCAGGAAAGTTTACCAACAACTTAATCCGTTTTCAAAAGTATCAGTCTATGAAAGTAAATAAACATATCTCATGGGGAAAATGCATGTTGTCAACCTATAAACAATGAATTTTAATAATAAGAATGAATCAGAGGTGGTTTAATGTTATCTGCAAAGCATTTGTGTTGTCTGGTGAGCATTTATTTATTAACCCAAGTGTGGTTTTCATAAGAATGCCTGTGTTACTATTTTTAAACATTGTGCATCTTCTGAGTCCATAATGTATTTCATTAAATAAACAAGTACTGTTTCTAAAGAATTGGATGCATACAGTGAAAGATGTTTTCTGATGTGTACATCAATGGTCTGTATATAAATGACAAAATGGGAGTTTTATGATACTCACTGGAAGAGACCTAATTCACTTTGGCTACAATTATGAACACAAATTATTTGACAATGTGGAAAATAATTCACTTGTTATACAACTGGGTCAAAGAGACTAGAAAATATTTCTAGGATTTCATTTGTCTTCATGTTGTATTTTTACTGTAATTGCTTAATTTCTTTTCTAAGACTGGGAAGAAATAAGATCATTATTGAGAAGTTTATGCCCTATTGATTTAGTTCAGTTGAGAGAGATTATTTTAAAACTATGCCAAGTATTTTGCATCCAAATTTCATTCATCTTCTGCTGGGTCACCTTTTAGGGAGAGCATATTAGAATCTGAACTACACTGATGCCAATGAGAATTTTAAGATGTAACATCTTAAAAGATCCTCAAGCAATCATGCAAGTAAAGGGTATTAATCACTGCTTTACTTCAACACAATACCTGGGATAACTTATTATAAAGAAAAATGTTTTGGGGCTGAGGAGATAGCTCAGTAGAATAATTGATCTGAGTTGAATCCCTGGTTCTGCACAAAAGGAGAGAAAGAGAGAGAGAGAGAGAGAGAGAGAGAGAGAGAGAGAGAGAGAGAGAGAATGTTTTGAATTGCTCCAAAGTATTGGAGATTCTAGATCATGGCACATTAGTTTAATTTCTTTTAGGCCTATGGAGGTACAACAATTTATGGCAGTAGTTCATGGTATAGAAAGTAAGCAGAAGAGGACAAAAAGGAGTTGGGGGGTTCTATACTCTCCCTTTGGAACATGGCTGCAATGACTTTGACCTCCCACTAGGGCCACATAATTTTTCTTATATTAATTTTGTTGAGAAAGAAGTAGCAATGAGACAGTTTCAACACAGGTTAGTAGGACAGTTACAATAATTAATACACTGCACATTGCTGTGTTTGTAGTCATTATTAATAATATAAGATGCAGACATGATACCTTATCTAAACACTGTCAGTTCAAAACTTTCTTTTCATTGAACTAATAGAAAGTAGCTGTATATCTGTGCTATTTCACACTACAAAATGGTCCTTCATTTATATCCCCCTTTTTTGTAATCCAATATAGGCTAGCGGTCCATAATAGTAGTGTGTTTTCCATAGGACTGGCAATGTCAGAAGTTGTTGACTTGAGCCTTTTACAACTCAGCATATTAATATGGCCTTAATTTTTATACTTGATTTTTGTACTTTTCTGCTGGATGGTTAAGATCAACATAAAGCAAGACACATGACTGAAAATAATGGAAATAGTGTATCTCAAAAAGCAGGGAAAAAATAGCATTATGTTGCCATTGCTCCATAATCTTTTTACTGAATTTAGTTCTTGCTAAAACTTTTTAAACATTGAGTTTGGCAAAGTACGATTTGTCCAAGGAGGGTGATAAGCATAAAAAAGAAACCCATAATGTGGATATGCAAAGGAAGTCAGCTGGGCCTAGCGGCACATGCCTTCAATCCCAGCATTTCGGAGGTTTGAGGATCATTAGGAGCTCAAGGCTAGTGAGCTCAAGGTCAGCCTGGACTGCACAGTGAGACTCTGTCTCAAAAAGACAAAAACACAAAAATATAAGTCAATAAACAAGCAAACAATTAAATAATTTTGTTGAAAAGATGTACTGAAAATAATTTCAACAGTTAAAAACGTGTCATATAAAAATTGTACTTACATCATCTAAATTCTTTATTTGGAGGGAAGATTATATTTTATCTGCACAATCCTGGAGTTTTAGGTCCCATAGCTTAAAAATAAAAAGATGG